>JABYPW010000619.1:0-22945 GCA_016880775.1 Phymatotrichopsis omnivora | reverse complement strand
AGGATATTACACTTGAATCTAGAAAGGCTTCACCAACCCCTAATGGGAGCCAACGAACCTATGTCATAGGCTCTTAATTGAGTGCGACGCCCCGGTTCCTGGCGCTTAATTAGCTTTGGGAAGGAAACGATAAGGACTCCAAGTGACTCCTTGAGGTTGGTTTGGTTATACCCATATCCTAATATTTCTACAACCTAGCCTGTTAGGATATGGGGAGATCCTTTAGTGACCTGTTTCCATATAGGGTATGGGATATTATAAGGTCCAGGTACAGTGTTCCTTTGATTCCTAAGAGTGTTAATGATTTCCTCATCTGTGACCCTGTACATATTGTGGTGGTAGTACTTTAGTTTCAGGGGAGTAGGCTGTGGTCTTAATAGGAATAATTGTTTGATGAGGTTACTCTTATATTGTACCATGGTAGGGGCATTTATGACTGTTTTGTGGTCTCTGTTGGTGTATATATAAATAGCTTTATAGTTCCACAGATCAGTGTCTTCAGTGTTTTTGACCTAGTTATTCCAGTAAAGGTCATTAGCTTATTGGATGTATTAGAAATACTTGTTGCATACCATGTTACATTCTGTTTTCATAATGTACCCATGTTTATATTTTCACCCTTGCTGTTTGAATTCTTTTTAGGTAATGGTGAGCAACATATTCCACTAGGGTTTGGAGTACTTCATGATGTTTGCTTAGGATGACATCATAGAGGACTTTGTTGACTTGGTGTACTTTGCAGTGAACCCACTAATATAGGAGTTGATGATAATGATGATAATGTTTTTAATTTTTCCCTTTTCAGTTTTACATCCTACTTAGTACTAGGTTATATACATCCTTCAGTCAGACAAGAGCTAAATACAATGGACAGATAAAAAAAAAAAATGTAAACTATGTACAAAAGCTCACTGGGGAAAAACAAGAGCTAGGTAAACCTTAAAACAACTGAAGAAAAAACACCTAGTGAAAAGTGTGACTATGTATCTAGTAAGAAAGAAAGAATAGAGAAACATGCTAAGCTACCCTTTACCTTGCAAACATGGGAAAAACACAGGATTTATGTAAAGATAAAAATAAAAAACAAGAGAAAAGAGGCTAGACCCCTCCTAGGGGGTCAAAACTCCTCCTAGGGGGTGAGGATGGTATAGTTATATAGCTGTTCTAGTATTATTGTACAGTAATGTGCAATGTCATAGGTTCAAATCCCACTTATGCTACTCCTTAATACCATAATTTCCTAGTCAGTAATGGGTTTTATAGCATAAGCGAATTTTCCCTAACTGTATACAGTTCCCTAATTACTAGTTGAGTCTATATAAATGAAGGTGACTAATGATGACAATGGCACTATATGAAGGGTACCCTGATAGTGCATATTAGAAGAAGGTACATCTTGATGATCCTATGTATACAACTATGTCTTTGCTCTTAATTGAGTGTACATGCCCTGTCCATACAATAGTGACTGAAGGAATCCAAATTCTAATGATAAGAATAGTGCTGTATAAAGGTTACCCTGATAGTGCTCAGTGGATGAAGGTATATCTTGATGCTCCAATGTATGTGACTATGTCTTTACTCTTAATTGAGTGTAAATGCCCTTTCCATACAATAGTGACCAAAGGAATCCAAATTCCGATAATCACAATAGCCATATAAAGGTTACCCTGACAGTACTTAGCAGATGAGGGTACATCCTAACACTCCTATATATGTGACTGTGTCATTACTCCTAATCAAGTGTTGATGCCCTGTACATACACATAGTGATCAATGGAGAGCAATTGTACTAACACTTTGAGTAGCCTAAGCACTTTTGATGCTTATAGAACTGGGATGTTGTGCAAACTTAAATGCATATAACTAGGTTCTATAGCTCCCATTTAGTAATAATGTAGAGGTGAAGGTCCATTAGGTCTAAGTGTAATACCCTGAGCATGCACTAAGGTAGTGCAGGTAGAGATGGCAACAGGCTGAGGAGTCTGTAGACTAGCTTATGCTGACCTCAGGTTAAACTTTTGATTATCTTTCTCAGGACTACCAGGGTGTGATGACTTACACCTAATGTATACAGGGCATGTGGCTTTTGTCCGATGAGCTTAAAAGTGCCTAAGCAGACTCCTTAGGGACAGGTGCTAGTTGTCCCTACCACTGTCACACTCACTGACACTTCACTACTCCAACTACTACTCAGATTGATCTAGGGCAATAGGAAAGAGACACCAGGAATGAGTTAACTTGGCCCTCGCTTCCTCACCCCAGAGCAATTGCACTAGACCCCTCCCATTATTATAGACTTATCCTTTCTATAAAACTTTATGATATTAGCCTAGATCAAGGTTATACAGATTAGATTATTTGCTTTGTATAGGCCTTCACAATTTGCACATTGGAGGATAGTATTCTCATAGGTAAAACCTTTTAGTTATTTACAGTCAGCAATTCTGCCGGTATGTTCTAAAATTATATGGGGGCTAGCACAGAGATGGCAGCAAGGAGGGGAATGGCAGTTTTAGACAGGGTGTCCAAACTTTGAGCAGTGGGAGCATTAGGTGTTAGTGCTAAAAGCAATGTACTTAATGGTATGATGGGTTTTGTTGAAGATAGTAAGAAACCCTTAAGAGTCTGGGCCTCATTGTTGTTGTTGACAATAGTAATCACAAGGGACCTTTAGTTCTTTTTGTAGATTTAGAGGTGGATGTAAGCCAGCAGGGAGTCATAGTGAAGTGACACTAGAGTTGTAGCATTCAATCTCTTGACAGAGGTGAGTCATCTGCCCTACAGTGTTGAGGTCTGTCATAGTGGGGATACCATAGACTATGTACTTCTTCTAGGTATGATTGCATTTGATGCCATTTAGTTCACAAAACTCACCAACTACTTTTAGTGATAACCTTCAGTAAGATAGGACAGATGTAGTAGTGATGGTGTACATAGTAGTAAGAAAAAGAGTGGTGGGGTTGTTGTTGTAACACCATTGGATGCGTAAAGAAGGAAAGACCTTTAGCTTTATCCAATTCTGAATTAACTCAGTCATAGATTTTGATATGTGTATCTTCCCTGAATGCAGAGTGCTCCTTGATATCAATAATAATTTTATAGTTACAGTGGGTAGGGTACAATAGGAGAGGAACAGGGGTGGTTAGAAGGAGATCCTTTTAGGTAACCAGGCCACTCTTCTTTCTTTGTGCCATATGAAGGGTTACCCTGACAGTGCTTAGTGAGTTTGCTCCTATGTATATGACTATGGCTTTGCTCTTAATTGGGATGTACCTTACCTATCCATATCATAGTGACCAAGGGAGATCAAAAATCTCTTCTTTCTTTATCAGGCTTCCCACTTTCTTCTTCCCCTTCCACAATGAGCAGAAACTATTGTCAGTGCTACCTGAGCTGATAAAAAGACTGCACCCAATGCTAAAGAATGACAATGCTCTGAGTCATTCGCCTACTACCACAAACCCCCAAATGAGACCATGACCCAGCATGCTGACAATGTCCTGTAGGAGTGAACAGTAGTCACTATAGATAGGTTGAGAACCTCCACAGTGCAACTCACCTTATTCACTATCGTATCTTGCATCACATAGGCAAGTCTCATGATATCTCCCTCATTCATCACCAAAAGTACCTATATCACATCTCTTAGAGCCCCTAGGAGGAGTGCACATGCTGCCTAGCATGTGAGTCCTGGCAAAAATTACTTGTCACATTAGCTAAGATCGGAAGCTAGCCTGAAAAAGCTTGCTAAGCACAAAGCAACTGCAAAAACTGCTTACCCCCTCTTATGGCCACATGTGTGGCCAACCCCAAATGATAGTCCCAAGAATGATAATCAGCAATTTAATCTGTGAATACAGCCCATTGTCGCATCTATCAAACTACTAAGGTCGCTTGGTCGACTGCCCCCTCCTCCCCTATAGTGAAACAGAAGTGACTACCACAAGCCTTGAGAAAAGGTTGTGGTCGGAAGCAGCAAAGGATTTCTTTTGTAAAAGAAATGGGTAATGCAAAGTGGCAGGAGCAGAGAATTTCTTTTACTCATTCTTTAGGATCCATCCTGTATCTTTTGGGAATGCTTTTACTCTTTATTGAGATGTATGTGATCTGCTGGGGATATGGGAGGTAAAATAAAGTAGGTAGGGAATATATGTTATCTTCTTTCTTTGTGGCCATATGAATGGTTACCCTAACAGTGCTTAGCAAGTCCACTTCTGTGTTCCACAACTATGTCCTATGCTCTTCATTGAGTGTGACACCTGTTCCATACATAGTGTACTGAGGGAAGAACAAATACATCTTCTTTCTATGTTGAGGCGAGGATGGTCAAGTGGTATGGCTGTCCTGGTATTGCTATGTGGTAATGTATAATATTGTAGGTTCAAATCTCACTCACATTATTCCTAATATACCATGATTTCCTGGTTGGTCATGGGTTTTGTAGTGCAAGCAATTTTTCCCTGACCATGCATGGTTGTCTAATTACTGGTTCAGTCTATGTAAGCAATTACGACTGATGACCTCAATGGTCATATGAAGGGTTACCCTAATGGCACTTAGCAATTTCGCCCCTATGTATGTAACTATCGCCTTACCCTCAATTGGGATGTACCTGACCTGTCCATATAATAGTGTCTGAGGGAGATCAAAAGTCTCTTCTTTCTTTGATTTTCAGACATAACCTGGCCCTACATTTGAGAATCTTAGGCTTGTTGTAGGGCAGGGAGGGAAGTAGAGGTGGAGGTAATAGCACACAATTTCTGAAGACCTTTATCAGTCACTTTTTATCATTTTTAGATTTCCTTGAGGGACTCAAGGACTTCTAGGGAGGGGGTAGGGGTGTTAGCCACAGTAGCTAAAGTTTCCTAGGGGGGTAACATGTGTTGAAATTCTGGGGTGGTAACTCAGTTATTGAGCTCTGTCTAGTTAGTGATGATGGTAGTAAGAGTTATCTAGCTTGTGGCAAGAGTCTGTTGAATTGCAGGAAGGCACTAGATATAGGAGAAATCCTCCTCTTTAAATACCTTTTCACCATATGAAGGTTACCCTAATGGCACTTAGCAAATGAAGGTACATACCTGATGCTCCTACAATGTGTGACTATGTCCTTGGTCCCTATCAAGTATAAATGCCCTGTCCACATTGCAAGTGATTAAAAAGGGAAGTTAATTGCAGCTTTAAATACCTTTTCACCTTTACACTAATAATCCAGGTTTCTAACCACTATTCTCATAACTATACTAGCTGATGATGATGATGATTTTTCATTCCAATTTTAGCTAACTACATAGCCAGGGCTCATCCACATACAGTCTGCAACTATGGTGTGATACACTATACTAGCTGACTATACCTTATACCTGCTTTATCCTTATAACTATGTCAAATGACTATATCCTATAACTACATCTTATGACTATAACCTAAAAATATCCTCTCTGTATGACCATATCAAATGACTATATCCTATGGCCACATCTCATGACCATTACCTATAAATATCCTATCTGTGTAAATATATCAAATGACTATATCATATGACTCACTATCTATGCACTACTCTAAATCCCAACTATTCAAGTTGGTCATCACCTTCTATCTTGCCTTCATACATTCCTACACTGTTTCCCAGTACTAGCCTACTATCTATCTCTTATGCCTTAATGGGGCCCTCTGCTAGATCTTTAGGGACACTTTGAATACTTCTACCCCTTCTCTCTAAGCCTGCATATGGTAGGCTCTTTGTATAGATATTATATTTTCTAAGGAGTTGTCTCTATCTATGGTTTCCCTATCATTTATAGTGCTGTTGTTGTTGTTCATGACACTAACTTAGAGAGTGGAAATAGACTAATCTTATCAACAGCCTAGATTAGGGTAGGCAGGGTTATGTTAAAGAACTCCAATTACATGGAAAGCACTACTTAAGACATAGCTGAGTTAGCTGTAGCACAGATATCTATGCCTTTGTAGTATTCTCTACATGCTACTACAACTACTTAGTGAAGGGGATTAGTGAGGAAATCACTGATAGTTTTGATAGAAGTGGCAATTCTAGCCTACAGTCACTATTGTATAGACAGGATGTTTCTCCACTCAATTAAGAGCATATACTAGTCACATACATAGGAGCATTATGACATACCTTCATCTGCTAAGTGCAAGGTTTTGATAGTAGCATGACCTTGCTTCTTAAGTGCTAGATGGATATTAGGTAGAGGAAAGATAGAGGATGACTGTTGTGATATGTCATGATAGTTATAATAGTGTTGAGGTTTTCTAAATTAGTAACCAAGTATGTTGTAATAGAGAAAGTTGTATTTGACAACCCTAAACTGCACTTACCCTAACTTGGAACTTTAGATTATATCTTATAGCATATAATATCAGAAGACTAGTCAGAATAGTCCTTCTCCCTATACTATCCTATGGTACAGGAGTAGTTCCCTTTAATAAATAAGATATTAACATCTGTCTCACATTCTATAATAAGCTTTGTAGATAGATTATTGGAGCTTTCCATAATACCCTACTCTAGTACCTCTAAATTGAATCACATATGATAATACTTGACCTTTACATTGCATATCTCAGATTATATACAGTAGTACAGACTGTTTACTAGGAGGAACTTAACTTACCTAAGCACCTTTGATGCACACAGAACTGGGATGTCACACTCAACTAAGAGCATATGACATAGGTTCTGTAGCTCCCATTTTAGGTTCCCCCTACCTTTTTTTTATGTACAAGTATGGTACCCTAAGCATACACAGCAGTACATGGGTAGACATGGCAACAGGCTGAGGAGTCTGTGGACTAGCTTAAGCCAACCTCAGGTTGAACCACTGATTACCTTTCTCAGGACTACCAGGGTGTTCTTACACCTAAATCAGGTTACTGCATTAACCAGCCTTCATAAGAGCTTTAAAAATGCCTGAGCAGACTCCTTAGGAACCAGTTTTAGGGACTCCCACAACCATCACACTCACTAGCCTTCACCACCCCACTACTACTCAGCTTTTTACTATAGGGCGATGGGAAAGGGACACCAGTAATGAGTTAACTAAGCCCTTGCTTCCTTGCCCAGCTTGTTTACTAGGAGACTTGTAAGGGCTGTATAGTAATATATAGCACAAGAAGCTTCACAAGAAGGTATTATTGAGTAGACTTAAATATTTTAACTGGTAAGCTAGAACTGCATATGTTTTTACCTTTAATTACAGAGTCAGAACAGATGAAGATCTTAGAAGAGAGAAAAGCAAAATATATTCTTAAGGCTTAAACATGGTAATCAAGGAAAACCTAACACAGGACACTCTACAATACCTTCCTACCCCCTACAGTTCAACACGCAGAAACTATCACCAGTCCTGTCCTCGGCTGGATGAGAAGACTGCAAAACAACGTCAACTACGTACGCCGCCGACCGCACACCAACCCGCGAGCAACTGGACAGCGCGACTTGGCGTCCTGTACGCACGAACGGTAGTCGCCAGCTGGCGCAACTCGCCTTATTCGCGACCGTGCCCTGTACCGCGTAGGCGGTTGTCTCACGATACATCCCACACCTCCCACAAGCGATCTCCGATCGCGCCACACATCCGACCGCGACGGTCTCAGAGCTCCTAGGAGGGGTGCCCAGGCCCCCTGGAGCGATCGCACAAACCTCTAAGTGACCTTCACGGTCGCATCCAGCGCACTCTTATCGCCAGTCCATGGCGATAATACAAAACCTACGAACGAAGTCGGGAACACCAAAAACAAACCTAGCAAACCTCGCGACCATACGTACCCCCTCCCGCAGGACGTCCAACCGCGAAAAACACAAAACCTACCGATCGCTACCTCGCCGGCTCGCTTAGCTTCTGCGACCGTGCCCGCCGGCACCAACACAAACCTACAAGTCCCCTCATCGCACGGAACTAGTGGAGGAAGTTTTCGGGTGGAGGAGACGGATGATACACTCTTTGGTCATGTAACTAGTCATTCGCTATGTGCAGGTGTTTCGGGGAGGATTTTTGGATGATACTTTTTCCTTTGTTTTTCCTTTGTTTTATTTCGGGGTGACACGCCATAGTCGGTGACTACATGCGGACGGCCCTGTAGTTAGGTTAGTGAAGAGCTAGTCTTATAAGCTACGAAACGAAATGAAACATCATCATCATCATCAAGGAAAACCTAAGTTAAAAGCTAAAGAGGAAAGAAGGTAAAGAGAACAGTACCTGATTGATATTATGCTCCCTTGGTTACTATTATATAGACAGGTTGCATACACTCAATTAAGAGCAAGGCCATAGTCACATATATATAGTAGCAATATTTGCTCACTGTCAGGGTAACCTTCATACAGCATGAATAGTACCTGCTTGATACTATGCTCCCTAAGTCACTATTATATGGATAGGTCAGGTACACTCCATTAAGAGCAAGGCCATATTTACATACATATAAGCAATACTCACTAAGCACCATTAGGGTAACCTTCATATGGCTATTGCGATCATCAGTTGCATTTGCTTACAAGGACTCACTAGTAATTAGGGAACCATGTATAGTCAGGGAAAACTCGCTTATGCTACAAAACCTATGACTAACTAGGAAATTGTAGTATTAAGGAGTGGTGCTGTTACAGTTCCATAGTACTACGGACTTGCACAATGATAGACTAGTACCTAGAATGCAACGAGTATAAGATACACCTATCACCGCTAACAAGCTCTGTAATGTTAATTATAGCTCTGATCTTATCTGGACTTATACTTAACACCTCTAGTATACCACTATGTGAGTGACAATCTATGGCTGTGGCATATCTATGTGACCCTACATGATCAGAACATTGGCACATCATTCAAGGACTTAGTCACCCTTGTAGAATGGGTAGCTTAACTAATTAAGCCAGTTATTGCATGAGGAAAATGAGATGTCAGTGTGTTGGCAATCTGTTGCTCATATGATGATAATTATTACCTGTCCAAGATCTAGACCCTGCTAGGCCATGCAAGAATGGTGATTAGTGATCGAGGATTTATAAGACATGGTTCTGCAGGATTCTATTTCCTTCTTTTCCTTTGTCATCTCTGAGTCATTTCTTTACATGGAAAAGTATTTATAGGCAGGATCTCCTCATATTCTTTAAGTCAAGGAGGTAGTTTACCATATTTTCCCCAGTGTATTATTGTTAGTCACTTGTTTAGTTTTACTTGGATCACATTGGTGGTTTTTCTTTCTTTATTTCAAGGTTTGCCTAGTGATTATTTTTCCCTAGTCAGCTTTTGTATGTAGTAGTTTGCATATTTTCCTTATTTCTTTTGTTGTTCAGTATGAATAGGTGGAAGGTTTTTAGGGGGAAGGGCTACTGCTTATATCTTTGTACTTTGTTGTATGTAAACATCCTACTGTAGTGCCTTAGGTAGTTGAATGGGAAAGTGAGTAAACATGTTCTTTGAGTCTGGTGAGCAGTGGAAAGGCAAACACATCTCCCAACAAACCCCTCCCTAACCCTAATGTTCAACAGCCTGTCACTGCTAAAAAGTCTCTTGGATTACATGGCTATTACTGGGACTGGATCCAAAAACTGCCTAGACTAGTACAAGTTCCAAGTGCAGGTACATGTCCCCTGGCTTAGAGCCCTGTCTTGTATATCTGCTCCCTCCCTACCTAGTCACTGTAGCTCTTGCAGATCCTTTTTACATTTACAATTTCTCTGTTTCCATATTTTGTAGTGATGGTAGTTTTGTCATGGAGGAGATACCTTTTCATACTAGTTCTGATCTCACAGCTTTGCCTTCTGCTTTTCCAGATATTATTTTGAATGGGTAGTTTTTGTAAGCATAAAGAGGAAGACAATTTTTGGGTATGCCATAGTCTTAGACTTTATGCAGATTCTTTCTGTAAACTTTTTAGTTTAGCAAAAATGAAGAATGAATAATCATCATCATCATCTTTAAGTCAGGCTTCATGACCTTGACTACTCTGTTGATTGAAATCTCATTACCAAATAATATTTCTGCTTACACTGAACTGCAAAGCCACCTTGCCACACCCCTACCACTTGCCCCCCCTACCCCCCCCCCTACTCCCCTTCACCTCTACCCCACTTCTCCCTAAGTCAGTGCCCATTCCCCCCACAACCGTGCAAAAGGTGGAAGCCCTATGAAAACTACAAGTCAATCTTGTTAACTCTGACTTTGGAAAGCTCCCAGCACACAACATAGCATAGAACAGTTCCTTCATAGGATGTGATGCCACAGGCCTAGTGGCCATAAAGTCTTTTAATAAGACTGGCCTCATCACTTTCTTTCCATGAGACCTCCACACAATCTAACAGACACTGGCTGCCATCCAGTCGACTCTCACCACCATCGCTACCACCTAGGCTAAACTTGTCAACCAAATGGCCAGCTTGGAATTGCGACCACCCCCTCCACCAGAAACCTTAACTATCATGGCTGGAGACCCTTTACCTTCTATAGAAGTCCTCAAGTCCATCAAGGACATCCAAAAACTTCAAAAGTGACCACCAAAGACCTTCAAAATTGTGCACCTTCGCCACCCCCTCTACCACCCTACCCTCCTACATAATGTGACTATGTCATATGCTCCTAATTGAGTGCTAGGTGAAGGGCATCAACTGCAACCACACATGGAAGAAGTACATCATATATGGTATTCCCAGCACCACCAAACTGAACACTATAGGACAAAGGACCTGGCTCTGGCAGGAAATTGAGTGCTACAACTCCAGTATTACCCTCGCCATGACCCTATGCTAGCTGATCTCCAGCACCAAAATCAACAAATATAACCATGGCTCACTTGTGATCACTATTATCATTAACAACAACAAGGCTCATATCCCCTCAACAAAACCCATTGCACTGTCAAGTACATCCCCTTCAGCACTGATACCCAGTGCTCCTACTGCTCAAAGTTTGGACACCCCATTCAAAACTGTCAGTCCCCTCTTTGCTGCTGACTTTGCACTAGCCCCCACACCATCTCAGAACATACCTGCAGAGTTGCTGAGAGGAAACAGCTAAAAGGTTTTGCCTGCGAGAACACTGTCCTCCGATGTGCGAATTGCAAAGTCCTATAAAAAATGAATGATCCTATTTGAATGACCCTGATCCAGGCTAAGATCATAAAGTCTATGAGAAAGGATAAGTCAATGACAATGGGAGGGGTTTAGTTTCCTCCTCCTTTTCTTTCTTTAGTTTTACTGTTTAGAACTTGTTTTTTCAGCAGATGATAGGTAAAAGAAGTAGTTTGGTGTGTTTCTCCCTTTTTTCTTTCCTTGAGTAAAATACCACAGTCACACTTATCAAGTTGGGAGTTTTTCTTTCATTGTTTTAAGGTTTGCCTAGTGATTTTTTTTCCCTAGTCAGCTTTTATATGTAGTAGTCTGCATTTTTCTTTTTCAGTACAAGTAGGCAGAGGATTTTAGGGAGGAGGGCTACTGGTTATGTCTTTGTACTTGATAGTATGTAAACATCTTGCTGTAGTGCCTTAGGTAGTTGAATGGGAAAAAGAGTAAACACATTCTTTGAGTACTATATTCTTTGTAGGCAGTGCCACTCCATAATCATAGACTGCATCCAGATGACCTGGTAGCTTTTGTAGAGTAGGATAGTTAGAAAAATTGAACTGGGAAATTATCATCATGTTTGTGGGTAGCAGGCCACTTTAAACACTCAAATCTGACTCCTAGCTCTCATCCTTACTTTCCACACTTTTTTTGCACTTTTTATTTCACAATACCAAGATTTGATCTCAAGCAAGGTTACCTTATCCTCTTCATCTCCAAATAGGATCCTGGATAAGGATTGTCTCACAGAGTACTATTTAGCCTGATGATAGAACTGATGGGCCATCAGCTAAAGATATTACCACTGCAGTATACTCAGGTGTTGAGTATTGAAACCTACGATCCTTACCACATTGAAACCCAGCCTTGCTTAACACAGTCACCATGGCAGTATCACACCTAACAACCCCCCCTAGACAAAACATGCCCCCACCCGCTTCTACTAGGACTAGAGCCTCAAGATCTGGCTTAGTTAGAAGCATCAGGGAAGAGACCCCCTCCCCTATACTAACCCAAATCAGCCCCATAGCCCAGTCATCAAATAACCTCACACATGACCTCATCCAAGATCACTAAAATAACCCCTTCCTGCACAGAACCTGAAGCACTCCCACTTCAGTCAAAGGATATGACAGAAACAAGGAAGACCATAACCTAGACCTAGAAGGAAGCTTGACATCCCAGATCAGAAACATCATCCAAAGAGAAACCTTTCAAGGGCACTCTAAAGAAGAGGCAGCCTAACTTAGAAGAAAAGCGATGGAATTCAGAAATGACAATTACTGTTCCCAACAACTGACCACCACCAACAAACTCTACATAGAATTGGAAGTCCAAATGCTAGATCACCCAACTCCCTACCAAACCCCAACTAAACAACAAAAAGGTTAAGGAAAAGGAAGCACACCAATGGAATAGCCACTGTTAACCCCAGAAACCTCAAAGGCTACAGAAACTGCTGATCAATGGTTGTAAAAACTAGCCTGGGACAAGATTGCAGTGGTCATCAGAAACTTGAGCTTTGCATCCCTAGCTATTGGGGTCACCAACCAGAGCACCCCAATACCTCAATCCTGACCACCAAATCTATCATGATGAATATGATAATGGCAATCTTGAAGGGAATGGTTACCTTCATGCAGACTAAGTTCACCAACATCAAAGAAGAAAGGAAGTCATAAGGAAAGAAAACAAAGAACTCAGATAGCAGGTCATGCTTGCAACTAGGTTCTCTCAGACAGTGTAGTATACCATCCCCTAACAGTAACCAACCCCACCCCCCAAACCTCCAACAACAACAACAAAAACAATAACAATAAAAAACATATGCCAACATTGCTAGCACCACTAACCCTGCCAAAACTAAGAAAAAGATGCAAAAGGTAACAAAAAAGAAACCACCCAAAAGCCTCAACCTACATGCATATCATTTGCTGAAAGAAGGATGAACCTGCAAAAAGAAAAAATTGAGGACATTGACAATAAAGATTATATCATCACCACCCTCCCCAACTCCATCACAAGAGCCCTCAAAATGCAAGGAGTTACCCAGGACAGAATGCTCCCAGCATCAATAAATGTCCAAGGAACAGTATCAGTAATAACCCCTCTACACAAGAAAGCTGTGGACTACTCCTCCTTTAATGCCAGCATTCACAGAGCAGTTGAGGAGCACTTCTAATGAACCATTGAAAAGGACCCAAAGACCAAAGTCCCCAAACAGGACTACAAGTTTCAGCCATTAAGGTACACCCTGGTCAACTCAAACCTCATGATTCACAGAATCCAGAGACAGCTCCTCCCAGTGGACCCAGTAGATCTCTTCAAAATCATTGGAAACCAGATATGGGACAGCACTGGAGTCAAAATATCCAGTGTCTGTATAATTGAATGCTGCACAAGCCTTCTAGTTCTGAACCAGATAATGCTATATCCTAAACATCTACTACTTGCACAAAGAACAAAATGTATGTGTATGTAGCAAAGCACAGTCAATTGAACACTATATCCTGCAATGCCCAACCAACAAAAACCTAGGGAAAAACTACAAAGGAAAGGACACTGAGTACTTGCTATGCAAAGACCTTGACCTGTGGAAAAAACTTATCGAAAGTAGACTATGAAGACTACCCACCTAACCCCCCAGCCCCCAATAGTAGTGATAGTGAAAGAGAAGGATAAATAGAATAGTTAGAATGGGTCTTTCATAGAGAGAAGGAGAGTAGAGTTTTTCACTTAATTTTTCCTTTGTTTATTTCTTTTCCTTATTTCTCTTTCCTTTTTCTTTCTGTTTTTTCACTTTCAGGGTTGATGAGTTATCTTTTACCTTCAGTTATATCTTTGCTTTTAATTAAGTGTAAATGCCCCACTAGAGGAAAGGAGGAAAGATGTAAAAAAAATAAAATGGGAAAACAAGTAAACACATTGTTTGTTTAGGGCAAGGATGGTCTAGTGGTATAGCTATCCTAGTGTCATTGTGTAGTAATACATAATATTGTAGGTTCAAATCCTGCTCACACTATACATAAATACCATAACTTCCCAGTTGGTCATAGGTTTTGTAGCGTAAACAAGTTTTCCCTGACTATACATGGTTCCATAATTACTGAATGCAACCAATGATCACAATGGCCATAAGAAGTTTACCCTGATAGTACTTCATAAGTATCATTCCTACATATATGACTATAGCCTTACTCTTTATTGAGTGTACCTGACCTATCCATATAATAGTGACTGAGGGAATGTCATTCCCTCACATTCTTTGTTAATGGTAGATGTAAAACTCAGGGAAATAAATTACCTCACATTCTTTGTTTGGTAGATGTAAAACTCCTAGGGAAATAAATTGCCTCACATTGTTTATCTTTTCCTCCTTCCTTCTTTAGCTTCAAGATAAGCTTCAAGTCTTATAAATATATTCACTTATACATTGCAACTTTACCACTTTATCATTCTCTCCCTCTCTCCATATAGATGTAGGAAAAATCTTATTCAGTTGAGAAGAATAAGTTAAGCTATCTGAGTTTACTCAGTAATACTTATAGCTTTGTACCTGTGAGGTTTTTACTGAACATTCTACATAAGGAGACATACACTATTAACAGGTACAAGCAGGGTTTGAACCTATAACATTGCACCTTAGTGAATATTACCTGCTTGATATTATATAGACAGGTCAGGTACATTCAATTAAGAGTAATGCCATAGTCATTTACATAGCAGTGATACTTGGTAAGTACCATCAGGGTAACCTTTATATGGCTATTGTGATAATCAGTTGCATTTACTTACATAGACTTACTAGTAATTAGGGAACCATGTACAGTTAGGAAAAACTCAATTACACTACAAAACCTGTGACCAACTAGGAAATCATGGTATTAAGTAGTATGAGTAGGATTTGAACCTACAACATTGCATATTACTGAACAATGATACTAAGATATCGATATCGCTAAACCATCCTTACCCCTGAATAGTATCTGCTTGATATTATGCTCCCTTGGTCACTATTATATGGGCAGGTTAGGTACACTCAATTAAGAGCAAGGATATTGTTATATATATAGGAGTGATACTTACTAAGTGCTATCAGGGTAACCTTCATATGGCCTGAATAGTACCTGCTTGTATTGATACTCCCTTGGTTACTATTGTATAAACAGGTCAGGTACATTCAATTAAGAGCAAGGCCATATCCACATACACAGGAGTGATATTCTCTCAGCACTATCACAGTAACTGTCATACAGCCCTGAATAGTACCTGCTTGCAATTGTGTTCCCTTGGTCACTATAATATAGATAGGTCAGGTACACTCAACTAAGAGTAAGGCCATAGTCACATATATAGGAGTGATACTCTCTAAGCGCCATCAGGGTAACCTTCATACAGCTATAATGATCATCGGTCATATTCACTTACATAGACTCACAAGTAATTAGGGAACCATGCATAGTTAGGGAAAACTTGCTTATGCTACAAAACCTATGACTGACCAGGAGATCATGGTATTAAGGTATGGCGTAGGCAGGATTTGAACATATGATATTATGTGTTACTGTATAATGACACTAGGATAGCTATACTAGTAGACTATCCTTGCCCTGAATACTACCTACTGTAATTAACTTCCTATTTTGATCACTTATAATATGGATAGGGCATTTATACTTGATAAGGAGTAAGGACATAGTTACATATTGTAGGAGCATCAGGTATATACCTTTATTCACTAAGCACCATCAGGGTAACTTTCATATAGCCTGAATAGTACCTACTGCAATTAACTTCCCATTTTGATCACTTGTAATATGGATGGGGTATTTATACTTGATGAAGAGCAAGGACATAGTCACACATTGTAGGGGTATTAGGTATATACGTTCATTTGCTCCTAAAGAATACCTACTACAATTAACTTCTTATTTCGATCACTTGTAATATGGATAGGGCATTTATACTCAATGAGGAGAAAGTACATAGTCATACATTGTAGGAGCATCAGGTATGTACCTTCATTCACTAAGTGCTATCAGGGTAACCTTCTTATAGCCTGAATAGTACCTGCTCAACTACTCCCTCTTATATACCCAATAATAAATAAGTGATTATGTAAGGAAATAAACCCCATCAAAATATTCAAATTTATAATAACTATGTACAAGAGAATTCCCTACAAGATGAACATATGATAATTTAGGAATTAGCTCAAGTTTTAGGTAGGAACATATACCTTCTAGAAGGATTACCTCTGGAAGTCATATCCTCTGATGATATGGCCAATCAGTATATCTTGATAATATTAGGGTGACTAGTTCTATCGTTGGTCAAGCATAGCCAATCCTATGTATATATTACTATTAAAGGCTCACTTCCTTAAGTTTGAGCTTAGTAGTAATAATATGATTTTGATTTCCTATCATTCACTATTCTATAGATAGGGTATGTACAGTTAATTAAGAGCAAAGACATAGTCACATATATAGGTGCATTAGGATGTACCTTCATCTACTCTCAGTGGTAATAATACACTTTCTTGTACTCCCTCAGTCACTATATATAGATAGGGCATCATAATCAATCAAGAGCATATAACATAGTTGTGTAATATAGGAGTGAACTTGCTAAGTGCTATTAGGGTAACCCTTTATATAGCCAGTGGAGTTATGAACACTGGTAGTGGTCATGTCAGCATTACCTGGCCTATGCTATAATGGAGGTTATGTTCAGATTGTTAACATGTGAGTATTACTATCTTCACCATTCACTATTGTATTAAGCACTATAGAGTACAATCCTCTATCACATAACCTCATAACATGGTGTGGCATGGTGTGGCTTTGCCATTAGCCTTGACTAATTGCAGAAAGTCAGCCCTAAAGTTACCATGTAATTAGCTATTGGCATGATGCAACATTAGCCTAGTTAGCTATGAGGTCATGATTGGGCAATCAGACTTATATCACAAGAGACTAGCACTAAATAGGAGTGAGGCCCATGAGAGTATTAGAAAATCATAGTCAAATCAAGTACTAATCATGTCCTGTACATTCTGGACTCTTCTATAGGTTTTGGCAATTAGGAATTAAAGGATGGTCTAGATTGTGAAATGGTTTCTTTGTGATGGGAGACTTATTAAGGATGTAGATACAGGTATAGGCACAAGAAGCTTCACAAGGAGGGTCTTACTGAGTGAACTCAGATATCTCAACTGGCAAGTTAGAACCGCTTGTATTTTCTACCTTTATCGAGGAGTCAAGAGGAGATAGAGAATTTATTGTAGAGAAAGCAAAATATAATCTTAAGGCTCAAAGATGGTACAAGACTTGATGTGATGGCTTTAGAAAGAAGAAGAAGAAGAAACAAACACATCTTTTATCTGCTCCCTCTTAAATACCCAATTCCGACTGAGTAGTTACAGAGAAACTTTACAAATAAAAAAAAACCTATAGAAACATTCCATCATGATTCCTATATTCTTCCATGATTCCCTAAGAGGAGATCAGTTTCATGATTAGAGAATCGAAGAAAGGTTTGGTATGATTGTTTAGGACTTTTGGAGAAAGACTCCTTAAGTCCTGTCCCCCAACAATGCGACTGATTAGCATATCATGATGAGATCAGGGTGACGAGTCCTATCATTAATTGCTTATGTCCAATCTTATGTATGTCGTATTGTCAATGCCTCATCTTGCTTAGTCAGAGCTTAGTGGCAACAACACTCATCACATGCTCCTATAGCTCATAGAGTGATCATGGGTTCTGACATACCTTCTGATTGACTTATACTGATGTCCACATATGGCCTGGTACCTGGGTAGTCTACTTGGTACAGTTATCTGTAATACTATGCCCCCCATAATGCGCATAGTCCCCATGTGCAATAGTCAACAGGTTAGTAGAGGTTTGTCACTAGAGACAGGTAGGAGTGTCCCTAGGATTAGGTGGGAGGATGGGTGATCTCTAGGTTGCAAGAAGGAGACCTATTTGGGGCTGAGCATCCTAGCAGTGTTGTTTCCAACTCCTAGAGCAGTCATCATCAACCTTGATAGAAGGAAGGGTTACTTACTCAGTTCCTTCTCCTTCAATTGTGCGGTAGAGCATCCTCTTCTTCCATGGCTCACTCTTCAGCATTTGGATAGTGTTTGCGATAGTTAACCAACTCCTCTATAGGTTCGCTGTATACTAAGAGGTTTTCTTCAGGTTCCTATGAGCCCTTATCATTGGAGTATCCTTCCCAGAGAACAAAGTATTGGAGTTTCTTGGACCTTTGATCTTACCAGACCTTAGAGATTTCAGTGACAATGTAGTACTGCTCCCTATCATCGATTTCTGGGTTACAGGCAGGAGTTCAAGGGAAAGTGGTCAACTCTCATTAAGGTTCAAGCTGGCAGATGTGGAACACTGGGTGCATCTTCCAGGAAAAGGGGAGTTTGAGCTTATAAGCCCTTTCCCCTACTTTCTTGAGTATCCAGAAAGGGCAAGCAAACTTAGAGTCTAGCTTGCATGAAGGTCATGGGGATGGAAGATTTCCTCATTTGAGGAGAACAAGGTTACCAGGCTTGGCCAGAGGAAACTCCTAGTGATGTTTGTCATACCAGGTAACTGATTTGACCTAGGCATCAAGGAGCCTTTACTGAAGGTCAGACCAGGAGTGTTGAAGTTCCTAGGTACCCTTAAAAAAGGTGACTTGTGGTGTGGCGTCCAATGATAGGTGGAACCCAAAATTGGCAAAGAACAGTGACGAGGTTGTTGAGGAAGACTGAGCATTGTTATAAGTGAACTCAGCTAGGGGTAGGAAGAATACCCAATCCATTTGGTCAAAGTTGACATATGCCCTTAGGTATGCTTCCAGAATTTGGTTTAACCTTTCTGTTCAGCCATTGGGCTGGGGATGGGCCACTGTAGACTTGGAGAGCTTGACCCCAAGCTTGTCCATCACTTCCTCCTAGAAGGAGTCAAACTTAGGATCCCTATCTTTGACTATATTAGTTGGTAACCCATGAAACCTCCAAATCTCATGGACAAAGGTGTTGGCCAGAACCTGGGAAGTTGCATTTGGCCCTAGGGGTATAAAATACACCATTTTGCTGAAGCGATCTACAATAACCCATATTTGGGTAAAGCTATCAGAAGAGGTAAGGTCCATAATAAAATCTATGGAAATTGACTCCTACAGGCAATAGGGAACTTCTAGAGGCCGGGGTTTGCTATAGGCCTTATGTCTCTATACCTTATTCCTCTGGCACTGGTCATAGGAGGATACATACTTGGTGATGTCCTTCCTAATGGTTGGCCAGTAGAAGTCCCTATTGATAAGTTCATATGTCTTATCCTAACTGAGGTGGCCAGCTATAGGATGGTTGTGTCTGGACTCAAGGACCTGTTTGCGAAGGGAGGAGGGAACATACCAGAGGCCATTGTACTTCAGCAGTACCTGGAACACTGAATAGTACCCTATAGGACTCTGGAGGTGGGCCTGATACTCCAGATCCTTAACCAATGCTCTCTTTATTTCCTCAACAAAGGTAGGGTATAGGGTAGTCAGTAATCTTTCAATAGCAGTGATATACTGACCCTTTTTGAGGAAGAGGAGCTCTTGCTCAGGTGCCCCCTCTCTAGGAGTGTGGTCCCTATTACAGTTCCAAGGTACCACAGACTTGCGCAATGATAGACAAGTACCCAGAATGCACCCAGTAAGTGTTACACCTATTACAGCTACTGGGCCCTGCCTGTCTCGTGTGGCTCTGGCTTATTGGACTTACGTCAGTACAGCTCTGGTGAAGTGGCGAAGATTGACAACCTAGCCACAATACCCATCCGGAAACACGTGATCGGAATATCGGCACATCGTGCAAGCACTTAGTCACCCTTGTGGAATGGGCAGCCTGACTGATCGAGCCAGTTATCGTGAGAGGACATGACACGTCAGAGGTCATGGCGATCCGTTGCTCATACATTGCTAATCTTTGCCTGTTCCGTGATCTGGACACTTCTAGGCAATGCAAGAATCGAGATTAGTGATCTAGATATTAGTCATGGATATTCTGTGGGGTTCTATTTCCTTCTATTTCCTTAGTCATCTATGAGTCATTTCTTAGGTTAGAATTGGTATTTGAATGTGGGCTGTTAGATGCTCCTATGTCTTGGGGCGAGGAAGCGAGGGCCCAGTCAACACAATACTGGTGTCTCTCTCCCACAGCCCTAGAATAAAGCGCTGAGTAGTAGTAGGTACTAATGAGTATGACGGTGGTGGAGGCAACTAGGACTTGTCTCTAATGGGTCTACTTGGGTATCAACGAAGGCCAGCATATCAAGCAGCTTTCCTTTTAAGGTTCAAGTACCCTAGTAGTTCTGAGGAAGGTAATCAACGGTTTAACCTGAGGTCGGCTAGGCTAGTCTACGGACTCCTCAGCCTGTTGCTGTATCTACCCGCACACCTTTTGGTATGCTCAGGGCATCACACTTGAACCTAGAGAGGAGTTCACCCCCCATAATGGGAGCCATCTGAACCTATGTCATAGACTCTTAATTGAGTGCGATGCCCCGGTTCATGGCGCTTAAACAGCTTTTGGGAAGAAATGATAAGGACGCTCCTGTGTCGAGGCCGTATGAAGGGTTACCCTGACAGCGCTTAGCGATGTATCGCTCCCTCTCTACTTAGGCCATCTGATTAAGTTCACGCAAAGCCATCCGGTAGAAGAGTGTGACCGATGGAAAAGAGTTTCAACGCTCCTGTGTCGGGCAAGGATGGTCTAGTGGTATGGCTGTCCTGGTGTTGTTGTGCGGTAACGCGCAATGTCGTAGGTTCAAATCCTGCTCGTCCCATTCCATACCATGAATTACTGGTCAGTCGCGGGTTTTGTAGCGTAAGCGAGTTTTCCCTGACTGTGCAAGGTTGCCTAATTACTGGTTCAGTCCTTGTAAGCGAATGCGACCGATGATCACAATGGCTGTATGAAGGGTTACCCTGACGGCGCTTAGCGATGTATCGCTCCCTCTCTACTTAGGCCATCCAATTAAGTTCGCGCAAAGCTGTCTGGTAGAAGAGTGTGACCGATGGAAAAGAGTTTCGATGCTCCTGTGTCAGGGGCGAGGATAGTCTAGTGGTATGGCTGTCCTGGTGTCGTTGTGTGGTAATGCACAATGTCGTGGGTTCAAATCCCGCTCGTCCCATTCCATACCACGAATTACCAGTCGGTCACGGGTTTTATAGCGTAGGTGAGTTTTCCCTGACTGTGTAGGGTTGCCTAATTACTGGTTCAGTCCCTGTAAGCGAATGCGACTGATGATTACAATGGCCTTATGAAGGGTTGCCCTGATGGCGCTTAGCGATGTATCGCTCCCTCTCTACTTAGGCCATCCGATTAAGTTCACGCAAAGCCGTCCGGTAGAAGAGTGTGACCAATGGAAAAGAGTTTCGATGCTCCTGTGTCAGGGCGAGGATGGTCTAGTGGTATGGCTATCCTGGTGTCATTGTACGGTAATGCGCAATGTCGTGGGTTCAAATCCCACTCGTCCCATTCTATACCACGAATTACTGGTCGGTTGTGGGTTTTGTAGCGTAAGCGAGTTTTCCCTGACCATGCAAGGTTGCCTAATTACTGGTTCAGTCCTTGTAAGCGAATGTGACTGATGATCACAATGGCCGTATGAAGGGTTACCCTGACGGCGCTTAGCGATGTATCGCTCCCTCTCTAGTTAGGCTATCCGATTACATTCGCACAAAGCCGTCCGCTAGAAGAGTGTGACCACTGGAAAAGAGTTCTGACGCTCCTGTGTCCAGGCCTCTCAGTTTCTTTGAACCCCCCCCCACATTCCATGGTCGGCTTTCACGAAGATCTCGCCTACCTTCAAGATAAGCCAACACAGAAGCGTCAAAACACGTACCGAAATGTCTCCCGACCTATCCCATCACCGCCTGGCCCTCAGATAGAGGTTGAAGCACTGCTTATAGGCTGAGCTGAAAATAGGCGGAGAACACCACAACATGTCCTAAAACAACCCCATCGTCGTCTCCAGTGGAGAGCCCACCCAGAACACCGATTATACCCCATCACAAACACCAAACCTAGACCCCACAATCATCAATGACCCCTTGCGCACAAGGCTCCCAACATCGTAATCGCCCATCTCTGAATAACCCAGCGCAGTAACCCCCTAAGCTGAATGGGCAAGCCCCCGCTTCTTCCACCAATCTGACCCAGCGCACCAGGGCGACTGGAACAATGATGTAAGAATTACCAAAGACCAGCTAGAACAAATGCAGTTCGCGGAACAAAACCCCCTGCCACTCCACACACCCACCCAAAGCACCCAACAACCATCTACAGGACATACGACTATCATCGCCCAAGGATATGAAGACAACCAAGGCCACCAGAGCACAGCAGAGGCTATCGAGAACCTAACCCCCTACGCCCCTACACCAGCACACCAGAACATGGCAGAGGCCATCCAAAGGCTAACCCCATACGAAATTGAGATAAACAGAAATCTAACACTACCCAGCGGATAAAGAGTCACGATAGAACAACTATTTGGAAGCCAACAAGGATACACCCCCCCCTAAAACAACCAAAGCCAGAGCCCTGCCTGTTACAAACACCGATTTTATAGTGGCATTACCTGAACTATAAAAGGGCTATACCTGATGGTCGCATAATGCTTACATGAGTTTATATAGAATGGCATGGCATAATAGAGGCCTTGACGAACTTGTTTAAAGCTTACCTAATAGTTATGGCATGATTAGCTATATAGGCAATATAAAAGTCTTATCGAAGCTAGAATATCAGGTTAAACCTATGATGATCACAGGTAATCTTTACCAAGTCTATGATCAGT
>JABYPW010000618.1:0-22956 GCA_016880775.1 Phymatotrichopsis omnivora | reverse complement strand
AAAAAAACAAAAAAAAAAAAAAAAAAAAAAAATGTCCGCTATCGTTTTCAACCAATCTTTTTCCACTTTTGCGGATTTCTGTATTGCACTGGAAGGCTGGTTAATTTGTATATACCGTATTACTAAATCTGTTGGAGTTTTGGCTTCGGAAAAAAATGCCTAGGACTCGCCTTATCTTCGCACCGTACATCCAGCAAACCAAAGAGTTCCCCGGGAAATAATCGCCGTCACAAAGGATCCCACATTACAAGCGACTTTCGACGTAATCGAACTTCGATTCTAGGAAGGCGATGTACGTCGCCAACTAGTGCTAAGTAGGCGACGCACCGGAACGTGTTGCTCGGCGTTGCAACCGGTGTCGTAAAGCTTCTAGACACGGGGTGAACATGTCGGGACGAGAACTCTAAGTGGGAGAGGGGGAAGAGGGGGGGGTGAGAGCTTTGTTTAGAACGGTTCTTACATAGTTCAGAATTTCAGATGATATCTAATTGCACCGCACCGACTCGGTGGAGATGATATATGTACGTTGAAATAATGCCCGGATCGCGAATGAAAAACGGAAAATGAGCAACGTCATTGGCGGTGACGAGGCGTGACCGATGGCAACCGCAAACGACATTAACGTGAACAGGAGAGATCGGTTTCAAATATCGCAAGCTTAAGGGGGGTTTTGGCTGGGTATTCGTTCCCTGCAAGCATCGGCCGCGTTGTACCCGGAGAGGATACGCATTTCGTAGTCTCGGGGGTGGGGTACACAGGTGTCATAAATTCGATTGAGATGCGTATGACGAACTTGCAGCAGCGATGACTGAATGCAGTGGCTCCATGCTTGTGCTTGTATATACATACATGGAAGCACGAACGGGAGAAGTTTGGCGAGCAAAGTACAAGGTTTTCCCAACCTTCGTACATAGGTGGGCATTTTCCCTGCAGTAACTCCTGTTTAAGCGTTACGTATCGGCTCCATCCCTTCGCAGCGAATGAAGGTACATACCTGACGCTCCTACAATGTATGACTATGTCCTTGCTCCTCATCGAGTATAAACGCCCCGTCCACATTGCAAGTGATCGAAATGGGAAGTTGAATGCAGCTCCATCCCTTCGCAAGTCCAATAGAGCTCCATCCCTTCGCGCCAAAGATCTCCCTTCAAATTCCTAAAAGCGACTCAACTCTCGCCACCGTCGCCACCTTCCATGCGAGGTTTGGTTTACAGGGCAAAGAAGGCGTTTATCGGGTCGCTAAAGAGAAAAGAAATAGAACCTGCATCTGGATCGTGGTTTATGTCGAGCGGAATTGGCCAACACCTGGGAAGTTTCGTGCAAAAGTGAACAATCCTCGACTGTCGCCTCGCCCCTCGCGCCGTTGGATATGACGGGAAAGAATTGGTATAGGCCGGAATTTCGGCAATTGGTGTTTGTTAGGCTAGAGATACGGAGAATCGGACAGTGTCGATACGATACCATGCTTGTGCAAAGTGGATACGACAATGGAAACAGAATGGAAAATTGATTCCCTACTGAAATCCAGTGCATATGACAGATGACATTGCATATTTCGTTATAAACTTCTCGCTACCCCCCCAGATCGACGTCGCCATGCTAGCTGGAGACGGCCGCCATTCTTTACTCTGGTGATATCCCGAATCCGTCCAGCGGAAGTTTTGGCCTATTCGGCAGCCCATCCGAAGTTTCGGAATGCTGATACAAAGGTGATAATTTGGTAAAAGCTCCATCACCTGCATAACATACATAGTCTTGCACTTTTTGGGATCTTACCGCAGGAATTTTTTGCAATCCTTATGCAACGAGGGTTATTCCAAAGAAACCGCCTCACGCATATACACGTATGTACTATGCACTTTTGCGTCCCTAACCCGGAGTCAAGGAAAGGGGGAAAGAAAAAAGAAAAAAAAAAAAAAAACCGGGAAGCAACTTTGAAGAAACTACATAATTGACGGGAAGGCTATTCACCCGCTGCGTTTCCCGCTTGGCATATTCCGAAGTGACCCGAAAGATTGTCCAGTCGCCCATCACACACACCATGAACTGTGAACTCCCTAAATTTTCTCAACACAGTCATGTGGAGATATTGAACTAAGGTTTTTCACAACCACACCATCGAAAGGAACCAACCGATTTGTCTGAGAACCGTTGCAGGGACTTGAAAATTCGGACGGAGGAAGTCAATAAAGAAATGATGATAGGTGTGGGAAAAATCAAAATAAAATATTTGTTGAGTTAGGATCGATTACCGTCGCCGTCACGAGGGGATGTATTCGAGCTGAGATACCAAGAATAGTTGTCGGTGTTACATTAAAAATTGAGAACGAGCAGCCTTTCGAGGTACCAAAGATATTCGTGGGATCTTCGAGAATCATTTGCTATCACTCACCTAGTAAGTGGTTACGTGCGTAACAATCTTCACTGATCGACAGCTTCAGAATTGAAAATAAGGAGAGGATAGTCTGACACCTTTCTGCAACATCTTGCTTTCTCTCCCTCATTTTTATTTCAACTTTCTTTATCAGTTCCCCACGGTTTGTCTTGATTTAATCTATTTCTGTTACACGAGAACAAGTAAGCGGATAATACTTGTTAATTGATTGGATTGGATAAAATAGGTGGGAGGAAAATAAAATAAATTAAATAAACAGAACCACGAAAAAAAAAAAAAAAACGTTATCTATAACAAAGCATGGTCAAGCCTAATGCGCGAGTGCGATATTTTCAAACACTCTGCGTTTCAAAAATAGTGATGAAAAGTAGCATAAGTGATCACTCGCAATGCATTTTGTACAGAACCTATGACTATTACCTGGCCCTGTAGGATAGTGGACGGACCGGCTAAAACGACCACATAATGTGAGGCATACGAGTTTATTTGGGCTGAAGAAAACTTTCAAGAAAAAAGTAAAAGACAATCTTTAAGTAACAACAGTTGGTATCATTAGTTTAATAGACATGTCTCATATTCCTGCAATGTATGCGACTATGTCTTTGCTCTTAATTGAGTGTACATGCCCTGTCCATACAATAGTGACTGAAGGAATCCAAATTCCTATTCCTGCAATGTATACAGTTATACCAGTTCAAAAAAAAATAAAAAATAAACTGAAAATAAATCTTATCTCATACTTTCATTTGTTATTCTTTGAAAGCTAGGAACTTACTGCTCTTGGCTTTGTTCAAGGAGAGGACTAGAATTTAGACCCAGGCTTAATGCCTTAAAGAGGGTAAGCTAAAGAACTACATTCATATTTGTAGTAATAAGTGTGATTGCAATGTCTTGGAAAATGTTAGAATAATGTATATTTATATCATGTTGCATTTGTTTAAGGTACAAGCTCCACATGTGTCATGTTAGGGATATGATGTGACAAAACCTATGGCTACCCTAGTGTCTAAGTGCAACCTCTAACCTAAAAGAAAAAGTAATGAATAATGTTCATAGCAGTGAAAGAGCAATAAAGGGCAAGAGAAAAGGAGGGAGAGAAAGGAGTAGGGGTACAAAAAGACATACATTGCATATAGGGGAAAGGATCAAGCCTAACAGAAACCAAGAAAAGAAGTAGGGAGGAGATATAGGGCCCTATCCCTTTACCCTAAAGAGGTGAATCTTATAACACCTAGAAAAAGAAATAGGAAAAAGTAAAAGTACTAAGAATACTATAAAAGGGAATATAATTTATATTACTAAAACATACTAAGTAATAACTAAAGTCTTCCTATATTATAGAAGAAATAAAAGAGGAGAGGGGGGAGGAGATCTAGGACTCCATTTCCTTATTATCCTTAGCTATGTCCCTAGTCTTACCATCTTTCATTGTAGTGACAATAAAAGTATAGTAGTAGGAGTCAATTGTAGCCTATGTATCTTTACAGTTTACACATTTGAGAATAGCCTTTTACCTTACAGTCATAGTTGCCACAAGTATACTTGATAAGGAGATGTTTTCTAGTACAGTACTAGCAGATAGCCTAAGAAGTATATTATAGTTAATGATACTATACTGGTTGCAATAGGTGTACTATGTAGTATTGCTAAAGGTAATATATTATTTAGTCTTGTGGTTCTTGTTTAGGATTATAAGACCTTTAGAAATTCAGAAGTAGTTATTATTAATAATAATAGTAATAATAAATAGATGAGGCTTTCTTACTAGCAACCTTCTCTTTTGAAGTAAGTAAGTAGGGAGTTTTTGCAAGAAGGACTCTTTAGTTGAATATCATAATTTCCTCATAGATCTTATACATATGCTTAAAATCAGAGACTCCAGTAGCTTAGGTCTGTACATTATACATAATATACCCTTCATACTAGAAGTTATAGTAAATACTACTAGTATTAGTAGAGAACTTTATAAAAGCTTCCTCAATAGTCACTGTTTAGATAACAACTTTTAGGCAGTTATGTTTTCTATAAGAGAGAGGAAGGTATTCTATAGGCTAGCTTTTTAGATAGATCAGATTTAGTATATAGAGGGAGCTTTTTTTGGAGATGAGAACCTTGTTGACTTTATCTCTGACTGTAATAAGATTAAAGTCAGGGATTTCTCCCTCTATGTTAATAATAATCCTAGACTCTTACTTTACCAGGTGATTAGGGGTAGGAGTGGAGGAGGTCACCTTGTCCTATAGCATAACTATAGCTTTGCTATTTCAGTTTTTCTTAATTACATTAGTCTATGAGGGATTGTTATGATTTACTAGGGCCTGTATAACTGTAGTTTTAGGTAGTATAAGTAGTACTCTACAAGTTGTCAACATTAAGCTTATAGTCTATGAATATGTGAGCTTGTTATAGCTTTAGCTATTGGGGAGGAATCTAACTAGATCATTTTACCAGATTCAGTGAGAGCTAGCTCAGGGAGGGTAGGGGATAACATTTAAGCTTTAAGTTCATTGAAGTATTATTCAATTAACTATTGGCTAACCTAGAGAGTAGAGATAGACTGTTGAATCTTTTCAATAGACTGTAAGAGAGTACAGAAGGTATTATTATAAAGTCAAATTGAGTTAATTTTAATAATGCATCAAGTACTATTATTAGAATAATGTATGCTTTTATATAGTGTCATATAATTTCAGCTAGTTATCTTTCTATTATTTTTAAATAACTATTAGTAGTAAATCTTATACATATATATAGCTATAGACATAAAAATATATATATACACATTTAAAAATATATTAGAGGTATTTATAATAACATATTTTTATCCTATATCTCTAAATCAACTAATCTATTTAAAACCAGTGATTTTTGATAGTTAATTCATCTTTCTATAAGGTTGTATCACAGTTAATTAATACTCAAGTTTTATATTTTACAGAACTTAAGTCATCTATATATGTTTCCTTTTTTTTCTATCATCTTTCTTTTTACTTATCTATACTTTCATTGAATTGTTTATGTAGACCTATATATGTATACTTTTATGAAGTAATTAACATCAATCAGAGATCTAATTTAGGGTTAGAGAATCAGTGAATAATTTTCTACTTCCTAATTAAACAAATACCTTAAGGTTGATATAGACCATTACTAATACATAAAAAGTTCAATGATGGAGATAAATATTATTCAGGTAGGTTTAATTCTTATCAGTAATATTCATAATCAAAATTAAAAAAAATTAGGAATGTTATATGATGTATTAAGATATAATACTATGAAGATATATAGAAAAAGATTAATACTATTTTAGAATCAGTACTATTATAGAGTAAGAAAGAGGTACATCATAACACTCCTATATATATGACTATATCTTGGCTCTTAATTGAGTATATATGCCCTGTCTATATAATAGTGAATGAAGGAATCCAAATTCTTATACAGTAAGAAAGTAGCAAATAAATGTATATCTTAATGTTCTTATATATATAAATATGTCTTTACTCTTAATTGAGTATATATACCCTATCTATATACTAGCGACTAAAGGAATCCAATTTCCTATATAGCAAGAAAGCTATATAAAGGTTACCCTGATAGTGCTCAGTAGATAAAGGTACTTCCTAATGCTCCTATATATGTGAATATGTCTTTGCTCTTAATTGAGTGTACATGCCCTATACATATAATAGTGACTGAAGGAATCGAAATTCCTACATAGTAAGAAATAAGGGGGGATAGTCTAGTAGTATAGCTATCCTATTATCATTGAAAACTGATATGCAATATTATAGGTTTAACCCTGCTTCCTCTATCCTATACTATGTATCCCTATTTAGTTACAGGTTTTACAATGTAAGCAAGTTTTTACCAACTATATATAGTTATCTAATATTATATATCATAGCTTTAATGGTCATTAGAGGTACATAATCATGTATAGAACTTAGTTCTAGGTCAAAGTATAGGTTATGTCAGTAAACTATAAGTATTAACCTCTTTATTAGCCACTTTATAGCTAGGAAGTTATTCAGCTCTGCTATAGTGTTATATAGGGAGTATGTTAAAGAACACTGTATCCATAGTCTTCCTAGGTACTAGGTCATACATAGAACTTAATTCCAGGTCAATAAAAGAGTTATAATAGAACCTGTGAGTACCTCTTCCCTTAAGTTAAGCTATAGGATTATGTGATGAGTGTCATCACCACTGAGCTCTGACTAAGTGAAGTGAGGCTTCGATAATATGATATTCATGAGATTACCTATACATGATCAATGATGAGACTTATCACCTTGATCTCATTATGATATACTAATTAGCTATATTATTAGAGGACATGACCTGAGGAGGGATTCCCTCTAAATGCCATAGATGATCTTGCTAGAAAATGAGCTAATTCCTGATCAGAATGTTCAATCATCTTCTAGGGAATAAGAAATAGCATGTGGGAATTTATAGTAGAATGTTTTGAGGAGGTTCTTTTCCTTTGTAATTCCTTAGTTAATCTCTCAGTTGGAATTGGGTATTTAAGAGAGAGTGGATGAGTAATATATTATGTCTCTTTTTCTCTCTTTAGCCTTTATCTAAAGTCTTATACGATCTATGAGCCTTAAGAATATAGTTTACTTTCTATGGTTAAGATCTTTATATTCTCTTGAGTCTGGGAAAAACTGAAATGTAGCATCTCTACCTAGGAAATGAGGAAGTCCTAGAAGTTATAGTCTAGGGAATGAGTATCAAGCACTCAGTTGTAAAGGACAACTCCTTCAGCGATACAACTGGTACTCAGTCTATATCGGGGCTTGTGGGGTAAATCAGGATGGGTGCACCTTTTCCCCCTGCTGCTGCATCTACTCTGGACCCCACGCCATTTTCGAGCACTTCTGTAGCAACACAGAGTGCAAATGCTGCAGATGACAATGCGAACATATGGTACTTAAGTGTGCCAACTGCGATGCCACCCACCCTGCTAACGATCCCCTCTGCCCTATTTATCTGCAAGCTTTAGCTGATAATAATAAAAGAGTGGAGAACTTGTGTTCTGTGATGGAAGAGGGAATGGAGACTTAGGGCCCCTCGGTGTTTCATCTAGTTTCTTGCTTTTGTTGTTCCCTTTGTGTAAGTGCATTGTGAGTTTAGCTTGTACTTTCTCCTTAGTCCTTTTCTCTTTCCCTTCTCTTCGGTAAGTGTCTCTCGCTAGTACCCCAATTCCTTCCAGTTGTTGTAAGGTTCACCTCGCTGGAGATAGGAAAGGGGTTCCCTAGGCTTCTCTTTTTCCTCTTTCGCTTAAAGTTTCTCTGCTGTTTTGACGTACTGGGTGGTCGCTTTGGTGCCGGTCGCGTTTTCTTTTTTGAGTTTTGCTTTGCCCAGCCATTCTCTACTTTCTGCCCCATCTCTTGTTTAGTTTATTGCGTGTAAGCGAGGAGGATTTGGGAAACACTTGTATTTTATCTATCCGTAGACTGCGCTACCAACATTAGGTCAGCTATCTTCTACCTCCGCCATAACTTGACATAGCTGCAAGCGGAGGTTCTTTAGATGACCCCTAGCAGGGTTGTAAAGATAAAATACAAATGAATCTCCCCCCCCCCCCGGGTAAATCAGGATGGAAGAAGATACACAACTCTTTAGAGGACTCAAGAGGTAGGTATTAAGCAAGGCAATGATGTGCCAAAGGTTTGTAGGAATAACTCTTTATTCCCAAGGTGTATACTCAAGATACTGTGTAAAGAAGAAAGAAAGGAAATACAAGACTACGAGATTTCCTTCTCTTTTATACCAATTGCCAAGAGCACTGCCTCCCTTCTAGAGGAGTCTCTATAAAACCTGTTTTGTCCACATGACCCTTTTCTATACATCATTCAATGTAAACACTGTTCTCATGACCTCTGCAAGGCAGACAGCTAAACACGAGTGACCATATATGACTGAGTGATAATTTATGATTCCTAACGCAGAATTCCAAATAACATCACTGACAATAGGAAACATGAGGAGAACATAAAAAGTAGGAAAGTACATGACCAAAATTTATTACAGTATCCCCCTCTTTAAGCTGGAACTCCTGTGACAGCTACAAATACTTCTTCTCTCAGGTGGACATCTTACACATTCTCCACTATCCAGCGTAATCTTTCCCTAAGACTTCTAAGCCAGATATGTAGGGGCATCAGTGGGTAATACTGGTACACTGCTGAGTTGCTCTAAGCTACCTCTGGTGGTACCTCAGGTATTTGTTCCTCCTTGATCTCCAGGAGCTGGGGATCGATAGGAACTGTTGGTACCACTAGGGGGGTATATCTACTAGGACTGGTGGATACTTTTCGATATTGGCATATACTGCCAATAGGGTTTCTCAGGGTCCACCTTGATCACTAGTAAACCAAGGGGTGATATAGGGGAAATAGGTGGCAAGACCTGTTCCTCCCATTGCTGGAATCGCTAGTTCAAGGTGAACTGTAGTTGTAGAGTGTAAAGCGGTAGCTCATAGGGTTAGGGCTTTTCCTTATGCGAGACCAGTGCCCAATTCTGGTTGGTGACAGTTTTAAGACCCAATGTTGGAGGGTCTTCAAGGGGTTCTTCCTTCACTGTACTATCTTCAGGGGAGGTGCAGATTCGTCTATACTTGTCGAAAACAGGTACGACCATAGTAGGAGATAGGGAGATTTCTGTCATTTCCTCATCTGCATCATAACTTGGGCTTGTTAGGGAAGTAGTGGTAGAACTCATCGATAAGCTCCTAGGAGTGCTCAATGTGCTGGGAAGGTTCCTATGTAGGCTTGGAGTAGCTGACCCACTTGACAAGGTAGTGAAGAGTACCACCTCAAAGGCGTTTAGAGTCGAGAACACCGTTATCTTCATACTCTCGATCTCCTTTAATGATAATCGGAGGAGGTAGAGGATTTTGATAGCCAGGGACTGGTTCATCTTTGGTTACTAGTTCTAGTAAAGAGATGTAGAAGACTAGATGGAGCTTCATAGAGTGAGGAAGCTTGAGTTTATATGCTCGAGTTCTGACTCTTGCTAGAACTTTGAATGGACCAAGTCTTGTGTAATCAAGTTGCTTAGATAGCCTCTGAGTGCATAGATTTCTAGCATTCAGCTAAACCTTTTCTCTAACTTCTATTACAGGTGCCAGTTTCCTTGACTAATCTGCGGCTTCCTTCTGGCTTGCTTATGCATAAGCGTTTTCTGCCCTGCATAAGTCATGCGCTTGCTGTAGTCTGGTAGCGAGATGCTTGACACTTTTAGTGGTGGTTGACCTTCTCCTAAGGTCTATATCTATCACAAAGTGTAGGTGGTATCTATAGTTTGCATAGAATAGGCTAACTTTCGTAGTTGCCAATGCTTGGTTGTTGTAGCTGAATTCTGCAAGGGGAAGTAGGGATGCCCAATTGTCCTGCTAATAATGACAATAGATCCACAGATATTGTTCTAGAACTGAGTTTATTCTTTCTGTCTAACCATCTATCTAGGGGTGGTATGCCGTGCTAAGATTGCTTTTAGTTTTCAAAACTTGGCATAGGGACTTCCAGAATTCTAAAACAAATTGAGTACTATGATCGGAGGTAATATCCTTTGGTAATCCATGATATTTCCATATGTGATGTAGGTACAGGGTTGCTACATCTTCGCTTATCACTTTTTCTGTTGTAGGGATGTAGTGCGCTATTTTGGTCAGGTGATCTACTACTACAAGGATTGCATCATATCCCTTGCTTGTTAGCAATCCTATTATGAAGTCCATGGATATCGAATTCAGGGCTTCTCAGGTATTTCCAGGGTTTTCAAAGTGCCAAAAGGTGCATATCTGGCAGGTTTCACTCTCATGCATACTTCACAATGACTGATATATCGGCTGATGTATTTCTGCAATCCTGGCCAAAAATAGTTCCTTCTTACCAACTTATATGTTTTGCCCCTTCCAGGATGTCTAGCAGTTATGTGATCATGGTTTTGTCAGAGTATTTCCAGTTTTAGGTCCAGATTATCAGGGATACTGACTAGGTTATTATAAAATAACAATCCTTCCCTAATCACGTAATCTAACAGTTCCGCATATTTCGAAGACTTTTCTCCTTTCTATAGGGCCTACAGGATAGACTTTGTAGCAGGGTCCTTGTCATAAGACCTTTTGACTTTTTCTTCAAAATCTTGATTTCTCTCCACTTCTACTATAGCTGCGAGGATGTGCAGTTCTGAGCTCGCTTGCAATGCAGGGTCCAAGTGGCAGGGCTAGATGATCATCTGCTCCTGATAGGTGAGACATTCATCCCCTTCCTTCAGAAGATCTCTGGATATTCTGGTTAAAGAATGAGGTTTTCCTCCCTACTTCCCTTGTTGATAGTATATCTAGAAGTTGAACCTTGATAGGAACTTGGACCATCTTGCTTGTTGGCAATTCAACATTCTCTTGGTCATAAAGTATTCCAAGTTCTTGTGATCTGTTATCACTTGAACTGGGAACTTTGAGTATGCAATGTTCCATTCCCACTGCAAAAATGCGAGAATGACTCCTAACAGTTCCTTATCATGTACAGGATAGTTGCACTATGCGGGGTTAAACATCTTGGAGAAGTATGCCACTGGGTGCAAAACTTATTTTCCATCTTCATGCTGGAATTTCTAGGAAAGAATGCCTGCTACTACATGATCTGATGTATCTATTTCTATAATAACAAGTTTTTCTGCGTCAAAGTATCTCAGGGTTAGTGCTAATGTGAATGCTTCTTTGAGACTTATAAAAGCAGCATTTGCTTCCTTCATCCAATGGAACTTTTGGTCCTTTTTCAATAAGTTTGTGATTGGCGATACTATTCTTGAGTATGCTTTGATGAATCTCTGGTAGAAGTTTGTGAATCCTAGGAACATCTGAATATCCTTGACTAACTTTGGTGTTTCCCATCCAAGTACTACTTCTACCTTTTTATTGTCTATGGTGATACCTTCTGGGGAAATGATATATCCGAGGAATAATGTTTTTGCGACATGGAATTCACATTTCTCAGGTTTGCAATAAACCTTGTTCCCCTAGTTTTCTCAAAACTGTCTGCACATAGCTGATGTGCTCTTCCAGGTTTTTTGAAAAGATCAATATGTTATCTAGATAGATAATACAAAAAATATCTAAATGATCTTTTAGGATGTTGTTGATGAATGCTTGGAACATTGCTAGTGTATTTGTGAGACCAAAAGGCATAACCTTATACTCATAATGACTATACCTGGTGTGGAATGCGGTCTTCTATTCCTCACCTTCTATAATTCTGACTGAATTGTATGCCTGTCTTAGATCTAACTTGGTATAGATCTTTGCCTCTTTCAACCATTGCAATGTTTCCTGGATTAATGGCAATGGATAGCGATTTTTGATCGTGACCTTATTTAGTCCTCGGTAATCCACACATAGGCAGAGTGATCTATCCTTCTTTTTAACAAATAATATAGGTGCACCAGCTGGAGACTGTGACTCCTGGATGAATCCTTTCGCTAGGTTCTCTTTCAGGTACTTCCTTAGCTCTTGCTGCTATACCTCTGATAGTCCATATGTAGGTAACCATGGCAGTTCACCTCCTTCAGTCAAGGGAATCTTGTGATTAACTTTCCAATATGGTGGCAAAGCATCTGCTTTCTCTTTGTTGAAAAGGTGCAAATATTCGTGGTACTCCTCTGGTACCAACTTCTCCTGCGGTGTTGTTTCTGGTACCTCCCTTCCCTCAGTGGATTCTGTAACACTAATAGCATACAGCTTGCTATCTTTCCTTGTTGCCATTTTCTCCAAGGGTACTACTCCAACAGTGGTAATACTGATTCTACTTCTCCCCTCCTGTTCTAGGAAGGTGAGCTGATTTCTCCTGAAATCCAATTGCACTTGATAGTGCTGTAGCCACCGTAATCCTCACAGGATAGGACAGTTTGCTAACTTCATAATATAGAACAACACTTGTTCCTTCCTTGGTCTAAGCTTGACTTCAACTTTGGTGACCTTGGTGATTTGTCTGCAACTCGCTTGTCTTCCATTGACAACTGTCAAGGTCTTAGGAGTCTCGAATTTGGACATAGCGAAACTGTTTCTTTCCGCATATATTTCGTCCATAAATGCGAAACCGGTTGCCCCTGTATTCAATAGGGCATAACACTTTACAGTATTATTCATCATTGCTTGGACTATTAAATGTTCTCCTTCTGAAAACATTTCTGACTTTTCTGTTCTGGTGGCTTTCTAGGTAAGGCTTTTCCCTTAGGGTTTCCTCAGAGCTAGATCACCATCTAGTTCTAACTCTTGGAGTTTCCCGACTGAATTGTAACAGTTGCCACTTTCATGCTAGTGGTCCTTGACTCTTTGCTAGTTTCCTTCTTTAGACAGTTCCTGGTATAATGTCCCTCTTTTCCACAACTAAAACACAATCCTTCATTCTTGCAGTGATCCCTCTCTTCCTGAGTGATCTTTTCTTTTTCCTGGTGCTGTCCCTTCTGGCAGTGGCTGCTGAACTTGTTCTATTTTTTGAGGCCTTACTTCCACTGTTCCTCTTGGGACTTGCTGGTAGGTTTCTCCTGCTTTTTCAGGATTGACTCAAGTTGACTTCCCAACTGGATACATAGTTGTGCGAACTCTGAGTATGTTTTGGGGAGATTCAACTGGTGGGCCAGGGCCTTGTAGATCTTTCCCTTTAGTCCTTTCTTGAACAGTAGTATCTTCATCCTGTTATCTTCCAGTATGGTGGTATTAAATGCAAGACCATCAAACTCTACACAATACTTGGACACATTCCCTTTCTATCTGAGGTTTTCCAACTGCCAGTAAGCAGTATTATTCTTATCTAGGTCATCATACGCTTTTCTTAGGTCCTCTTCGAAGGCTGACCATGTTTCCTTAGGTGCTTTTCCATTTTTGGAGTTCTTTAGCCTTCTAGCAATATACCACTTTTGTGCTAGTCCTTTCAGGAATGATGCTGCCTACCTGATCTTATAGCTATCATCTTCAAATCTGTGCTTATTGACCTCAAAGGTGTCCATGCACCTAGTGATGAATAGGTATAGTTAGAGGTGATCCTTTCTATTGAATGTCTCAGGGTCCTTAAGCTTTACTAGCTTAGGCATTTCTTTTGCTTATTGTTATTCCTCTTGCAGTTTTTGTTGTAGGGTATCAACCCTTAGTTAGAGTGTGATCCATTCTTATCTCAGACTTTCAAGTTGTTAACTTTCTGGTACCCATTCCTTTTTGAGGCTTATGATTTGTTGCTGATCTGCAACTTGCTGTTGTCTTAGGTCCTCAATTTCTTGCTAATGATCAACACTGGAATTGTAGTGTTCCCTGATCCAGTTTCTGATTCTTTGGTACTGTGGAACAGCTTGGGTTTTATTGAGGTTGTAGATATCTCACCAGAACTGTAGTTCTTCTAGGTCTGGGATAGGATATGCCTCTGCTATATCCTGAGGTGGGTCTAGAAGCATTTCCTTGGTAGCTATTGACTAATACCTATACCTTTTTGCTGCTAGGAACTCATTGATACTAGGATCTAGGATGGCAAGCAGGAGGATTCTGAGTTTGTCAAGCTAGACTGGGGTGATAGGGTGGTTCTGATGTAGCACAACAAGATTGTCCTTGTACAGATAGAGAACAATTTTATCTTCGCTCTCCTAATATACTGGCTGTGTCTAGGAGAATAGTGACTTTAACTGTGAGGTTATCAACCTTAGGTTTCATAAGATGTTCCAGGAATTTGAGGGTGGTGTCCTCCAATTACTCATCTAGCAGAAAACTTGCACTTACAGCATCGGTATCAACCACAGGCCCAAGCATAGTACTGGTGCTTTTCCTGGAGCTAGGGTGACTGTTACAATATGTGGTGTCTGGTATTCAGTGGTTAAAGTAGACTCTATCACCCCAATAATCGTTGCAGTGATAGTCTTTGCAGAAGAATCTATGGATTTGCCTGTCACAGTTTCTAACATAGAAGCCCTTTTTCTACTATGGCCTAATTGCCTTCTCAAACTCTTGTTGCTCCCTAGTCTTACAGTATAGGTAGTGATTGATAGGGTTGACTTTGCAACAGCAGATGCTACACCAAACTTTCTGAGCTTTTGCTGGTCTCTCAGGAAATACCTTTGGTGATGCTGGTCTCTGTGCTAGCCTAGCCTGGACCTCTAGACTGAAATGGACTCTGCGATTCCTCTTCTGGGGGGTGGGACTTGTAGGTCTTTAGGTTCTTCAGGAGGAAGCAGGTTCTTGTCTTGTAGCAGCTTTGTGATTTCCTTGATAGTGAACTGAGGTGCCTCTCCCTGGGAATTCTAGTTGACTGGGGATGACATCTAATGTCACCTGAAGTCTCATATATCTTGTTTGATGGTGATTTCTGAAAGATGCAGTATAGTGTAAAGGATAACTCCTTCAGTGATATAACTGGTATGCAGTCTGTATCAGGGTTTATAGGGTAAATCAGGATGGAAGAAAATACACAACTCTTTAGAGGACTCAAGAGGTACACATTAAGTGAGGCAATAATGTGCTGAAGGTTTATGGGAATAACTCTTTATTCCTAATGTGTATACTTAAGATACTGCATAAAGAAGAAAGAAAGGAAATACAAGACTGTGAGATTTCCTTCTCTTTTATACCAATCGCCAAAAGCACTACCTCCCTTCTAGAGCAGTCTCTGTAAAACCTGTTTTGTCCACATGACCCTTTTCCATATGTTATTCAATCTAAACACTGTTCTCATAACCCCTGCAAGGCAGATAGCTAAACATAAGTAACCATACATAACTAAATGATAATTTATGATTCATAATGCAGAATTCCAAATAACATCACTGACAATAGGAAACATAAGGAGAACATAACTAGTAGGAAAGTACATAACCACGATTCATTACATCAGTACACCTTTACTATCTAGGAGTTATAATAGATGAACAAGAGTTATACCTCGACTATACCTAGTACAGAGTAGCTGCTAGAAGCGATGCACTCACCAGAATCTAAATACTATAAATAGGAGTAAAACGACTAAACCTGTTCATTGCCCTAAAACTAGTGAAAGTAGTAGTTATCCTGTCATTAATGTATAGCACAGACATATTCCAGAGCCACAGGATCACCAAAAGTACACTGGACACCATCAACAGAATGCTAGCTATAGTGGCAAAATAGGTATAAAGAATACACAGATCAACTGACAACAAGAAAAGCCTAGTCGAAGCAAAAATCATGCCTGCAGAACTACAAATTGATAGGTACCAGGCTAACTATAGAGCAAAGATGCTCACCATTGACCCTACACACCTAAATTACAGTTACCTACCAACTATACTAGGAACAGGATAAGATAAATACAGACCATTATGAACTCTGAAATGGTGTATACAAGAGTCAGTATAGTCTATGAAGTGATAACTACAAATCAATATGATGATAGCAACAGTCAAAGCAAGCATAGGAGGTGAAACCCTTACAAACTACACCCTCCTACACCCTATAAGACCATGGCCAATATTGGCAGAAGGAAGTCTGATGGTGATAAAATTCCTAGAAAAGGAGAAAGCTATGGAAATATAGCCACAAATCTTCCCCCTAAGCATAATTGCCATCTTCACAGATATGTCCAAAGTTAGCAACATGAACGAGGTCAGAATGGCAGCAGTGTTATACCATGATAGCAAAGAAAAGAAGAGGGTAACCAAAGCTTTAGGATCCAAAGTCCAGGTCTTTGATAGAGAGCTAGAAGCCATATATACAGCAATACAAATAACCTATGAATAGACCAAAATGTAGAAAAAGATCAACACCCTGCATATTTTCTTAGACTCCCAGGCAGTAATAACAGTAGTAGCCAACCTAATACTAGCAACAACACAACACATCACTCAAGAAATCTTTCCGAGCAACTGAAAACTAAAATGAAGGAATATAGAAATGATCCTTCAATGGGTGCCAAGTTACTAGGGAATTTAAGGAAATGAGAAAGTATACTAGCTAGCAAAGATAAAATGTAAAAAACCTAAAAGGAAATAAACTAAGAGCCAGAAGTCAAAAAGATTAATCACCAGGTTGTCAATCAAAAGAAAACTAAGGAGTAACTATAGAAATGCTTTAAGTAATATGCAGGTAAGCTGATCAAAAAGAAAGTTGACCCTAACATGGTAATAGATAAATACCAAGCATCGAGGGCCTTATAGTTCAGAATGGGCCACTGCTACATACCTAACCTCCTCCACTACAATAGAGAAAGCAACTACTGTATATGCAGTAAGCCCTAATCTATACAACACTACCTCCTTGAATGTAATTAGACAAGTAGGCAATGAACACTCTACTTAGGAAAGAACCTAGAATACATCCTATACTAGGACCTGAACCTATAGAAAAAGATTGTAAAAATAGGAATAGGCAAACCACTAGACAGACAATGAACACTAATAACCCCCCTAATAGTGATAATAGAAAGAGTAGGATAAAAAGTTTATAAAAGATAGCCTCGGAAATAAATTGGAAAGTGAAGAAGGAGGAACTGCTATAGGATTTGGTGGAGGATCTCCCCCCTTCCTTTGTCTAGAAGATTTGTGGGATTTTTTTCTTCTCTTTTCCCCCTGCTTTCTTTTTTGCTTTTTTTTAGGCAGAATAGGTTATCTTTCATCTCTCAGTTATGTCTTTACTTTTAATTAAGTGTAAATGGCCTGCGGGAGGATGGAAAGATGTAAAACTATAGTATAGGGAAATTGATAGCCTTTTCTTTCTTCTTTTATATATTCTGCATCCCAGTTTGCAACCATTCAACCCCGCTTATACTGAAAATTCTTGCCATGAACTTTTCTATCTCTAACCTTTAACAATGGCTAGTCGCCACACCCCCACCCCTCTACCTCTGCCTGCCCCTTTTACCTCTACCCCCCACCTCCATAAAAATGCTCCCCCCATCTTCACAGAAACTATCCAAAGGGTCAAAGCATTCAGACAGATATAAGTTGACCTTGTAACCTCTAAGTTCAGTTGCTTACTTGGATACAATACCAACTCAAATGGTGCCGACACAGGATCCGATATCTAGGGTGCATAGGCTATAAAGACCTTTAATATATCTGGACTTGTTACCTTCTTTACAAGAGACCTTCCTGCTATTCATCAGTTACTAGCTTCTATCCAGGCAACTCTCACCACCATCACCAACACCTAGATGGAGCTTGCTAATTGAGTGACTGCCCTAGAGTCATGACTACCCCACCCCCCCCCCCACTATAACTAAAGCACTAGTACCTATCACTGAAGTCTCACCTGCTCCCCCAGAAGTCCTTGAGTTACTTGAAGACATCCAAAAACAACAAAAAGTGACCATAAAAGATCTTAGGAAACTTTGTTCGATTACCACTACCTATACTTCCCTTCCTGCCCTGCAATAAGCCTAGGATACTCAAACCTGGACTCAAGTCATTTCCAAAAAGCAAAAGAAGAAAGGTGGCCTAGTCACCTAGAAGGACCTTCTCCCTACCACCTAGCTTCCCCTCCTATATTATCCTACCTACCATGACTGAGAAATTATTGTCAATATCAAAGAACCATCAGCCTTCGGTGAGGATGCCTATATCCAAATCTGCAACCATGGGAATTTAGGCCTGGATAAAGCCAAAGCTCCCTCTTTCTTTTACATATAGCAATGTCACAACAACAACCCCACCACACTTATTCTTACCACCATGGATACTATTACTGCCACCACTATCCTTGCCTACTGACATACCATCACCAAAGTAGTTGGCAAGTTTTGTGAAGTCAAAGGCATCAACTGTAACCACACATGGCAAATGTATATTGTCTATAGCATTCCTACTGCCACTGACCTCAACACTGTGGGACAGATGACACAACTCTGTCAAGAGATTGAAAGTTACAACTCTGGTATCAACTTTACAATAACCCTATACTGGCTGACATTTAGTGCCAAAATCAATAAACAGAATCATAGCTCACTCGTCATCACTGTTATTGGTAACACCAATAAGGCTTGCATCTTAAAGGGCCTTATAATCCTCAACAAGATACATCACACTGTGAAGTACATTTATTTTGGCACCGATACCCAATACTCCCGCTATTCCAAGTTTGGACACCCTATGTAAAGCTGTCAGTCCCCCCTATGCTACTATCTCTGTACAGCCCCCTAAACAATCTCTGAGCAGACCTTTGGTGCTACTGACTGCAAATAATGTAAGGGCTTCATTTGTGAGAACAATGTACTCTAATGTACGAACTGCACCAGCCCCTACAAAGCAAATGATCTTATCTGCATGACCTTAATTTAGGCTAAACTAGCTAAGTCTAATAGGAAGGATAGGTCTACCATCAGGGGAGTAGTTTAGTTTACCCTTTTATTTTTATCTTTATTTTTCTACAATAGAATTTATATCTTTCTGCTTCTGTAAGGTGTGGAGGAGTTTAGTGTATTTCTCCTTCTCTCTGCTCTTTTATTTTTCACTGGGTTGCATAGTCTATATAGGGGGTTTTTCTTTCATTGCTTTAAGGTTTACCTAGCAATTACTTTTCCCTGTCTAGCTTTTTATATGTAGTTGTCTGCATTTTTCTTTTTTAGTGGAAGTAGGTGGAGGATTTCCTTAAGGGTTTTTAAGTAGGAAGGGCTACAGTTATGTCTCTATACTTACTTGTATGTAAATACCCTGCCATAGTACCTTAGGTAGTTGTTAGGGAAATTGAAAACCTTTTCTTTCTTCTTTATATAGTATCTTAAGTATATACCCTAGGAATAAAGAGTTATTCTTACAAACCTTAAGCACATTATAGTTTTGCTCCAAGTGTACCTCTTGAGTCCTCTAAAAGAGTTGTGTATCTTCTTCTATCCTGATTTACCCTAAACTCTAATACAAACTAAGGATTAGTTGTATCGCTGAAGGAGTTGTCCTTTACAACATAGTAGAAACATAAGGTAAAACTCACAACATGCTTACACTAAGGGAACAAGAAATGTATAAAAGAGATGAAATACTGAGGGGCCCTAAGTCTCCATTCCCTCTTCTATTATACTACGCAGGTCCTCCACTCATTGTTTTTAGCCAAGGCTTTCAAATACATATGACAGAGTCTATCATTGGCATGGTGGGCGGTATTGCAGTTGGTATACATGAGTATAATGTAGTCACAAGGTCATCTTTTGTACTTACACTCTGTATTGCTACAGAAGTGTTTGAAGATGGTATGTAGTCCAGAACAGATGCAGCAGTGGTAGGAGAATATACATTTTAGTTGGTGATAACCACAGCAGTAGTAGTAGGAGTATTGAGTAGCCTTTGAGAAGGCAATGTAAGGGTCGGTCCTATAGTTCTTAAGGATAGTGAGACCTTGGGAGATGCAGTAATGGTTATTGTTCACCATGACTATAATGATAATTGAGTAGGCAGGTTTGCCAACTAACTTGTACTTGGAAGCGAGATAGCTAGGGGTTTGAGTGAGGACAACTCCATGATTAAACTTCTTAATTTCCCTGCAGATGAGTGATAAGTGTTCATATTCGGAGTGTTGAGGACTGGGTTATGTATATTGTGCATAATGTACTTCTTGTGCAAGAATTTCTGGCAAAGTCTGGTGTTGGTAGGGAAGAACTTGCATATAACTTCCTCAATGGTCAGATAACATAGAAGCAACTGGGGGGTAGGGGGGGCAATTTATTTTATTTTATCTTTACAACCCTGATAGGGTCATATAAAAGAACCTCTGTATTTAGCTATATAAAGCTATGATAGAGGTAAAAAGATAGCCTGCTTAAGGCCAGTATTGTTACAGACTACAAGATAAAATACAGGTATATTCCTCAATCCTCCTTGCTTATACACAATAAACTAAAGAAGAGACAGGGCAGGAAGTAAAGAGTGGTAGGGGAAAGTAAACTCTAAAATTAAAGATGCGACCAGTGGAAAAATCTAGCAATCTAGCATGTAAAACAGTAGAGAAACTTAAGCGAGGAATAAAAGAGAAGCCTAGGGAACTCTTTCCCATTTCCAGTAAGGTAAACCTTACAATAACTGGAAGGGATCAAGGTATAAGCGAGAAACTCCAACCAAAGATAAAGGGAAGAGAAAAGACAAAGGAGAAAACACAAGCTAATCTCATAAAACATTTACAGTAAGGGAATAAGAAAAGTAAAGAAAGAGATGAAAATACCGAGGGGCTCTAAGTCTCCATTCCCTATTCTATCATAGTATGCAGGTTCTCCACTCATTTGTTATTTTCAGCTCCTAATAAGAAAAAAAGCTATGTTTATATTTAGGTTCAAATCTTACTTATGCCACTCCTGAATACTACAATTTCCTAGTCAGTCATGGGTTTTATATCATAATTGAGTTTTCCCTGACTGTATATAGTTCCTTAATTACTAGTTGAGTCTATGTAAGTAAATATGACTGATAAACACAATGGCCATATGAAGGTTACCTTGATAGCACTTAGTGGATGAAGGTATATCCTGATACTCCTATGTATATGACTATATCTTTGCTGTTAATTAAGTATATACACCCTGTCTATATAATAGTGACTGAAGGAATCTAAATTCCTATGTTTATATATATAAAATTAGGGTTAAAATATAGAAATACAGAAAAGGTATATAATAGGGATATATTTTGTAGTAATCACTATCATACTAAAATTGATGAGATGTTAGACCAGTATAGGTAACTAGCTATATAAAAACACTTTTAATATAATTTTGCCCCCCTGGTAAGATTCACATCAGCTATAGGGAATAGTTCTTAATTTAAAATTTTTAACAAATCTGTGTACAAGATTTATATAAGATACTTTGATATCTATCCTTATTGCAATAACAAAAAAATGTTTAATGTTGCTTTTATGTAAGATATATGGAGAGATATATACTAGTAGTTTAAGTAAAAGAATAAATAGTTTAAGGAAAATTATCATCACTAATGATTTTTGATTTCATAAAAATTTAATAGTTTAAGTTAGACAATTACTACTACTACTGTTTCTTTATTATCCTATTAAAAAAAAGGGTAAATTATTTTTATCATAGTATATAATGTCTGAAGGGTGGCAATTGAAGTTTTGTTTGACATCATATAGTGTATATATTAAGAAGTATGATTTGAATCATGCCATAACCAAAGAGGTTGCATGTGGAGGTTGTACCTTAAAATAAGTGACATGAGGTAAAAAAAAAATAAATAAGTATGATTTGAATAAAAGTTTGAATTGTGATTGAAATTTTACATTAGCAAAGATATTTTAGGGATGGTAGACAAGGAGATAGGTAGGCAAGTATTTTGAGATTAGATGCTTCCGAAATCTCTACATATAAATTATCTGCAAAGATAATAGATCTAAACCTTATTGTAGGTATTTAAGATGATATGATCTTCCCTTGGATCACTGATGTATGAACATTTAGGTATTTGAGAGAAGGATAGGGAGGTTTATAATTTTTTTTATTCTAAATTTTTCTTGTTTGTGTCTTTTTTGTTCTTCTAGTTTTCTTTTTTTCTTTTATTATTTTTCATTATTATTTATATCTGTATATACAGACATAGATTTTTATACAAGTTGAATGACATCTTAGAGTGACTAAGTTTAATTCAGTTCACAATTGTCCTTCATGACTTTGACAAGAACTTACTTTGAGTTCAATTGAAAGCTCGGTTATGCGTAAAAAGAACATTCAGTTGTAGCCACACGATATCAAGTCAAGAACATTTTGTTGTAATCAGATTTTATCAATTAAAGTTTAAGTACAATGAAAAAAAAAAATATGATTCGAGGAAGAAACTTTCAGTCATAGACTTACTGGTGCACATTTTGGTACCCAGAATCCATGTTTCGGAGTTCCCCGCGACCGTCGAAGGAGCTTAGACCTAGGAGTAAAGCTTTTCAGTTGAGACTAGTAAAGGAATATCATAACTTGAATTTTCAAGATGCCAGTAATGCGATACACATGGCCCCTAAACTCTGTAGAATTTATCGCTAGGGCAACGGCGAAAAAGCTTTCTCAAACCTACTGTAAAAACAAAGCATATTTTTTCTTGTTTTCAAGAAGCATTCTAATGTCTTGACATTAATCCTAAGTTGCTAAACAGTACTTAAGAATATGTCGCATTACTTTGCCGTCTTCACAAGCTCCGCATTTGATAAGCCAAAAAATACGGGATCCCCGTATTCAAGCTGTTTCTTGGTGCGAAAGTGGATTATATTTCATAGGATTTGAAAGTTCAGATTTGGTTTAGAATTATAATTGGAATGTTCAAATTAGAAAGAGTTCAGATTGGAAAAAAAGCATCTCTACGGATCTCTTAATTTTTAGGATCTGATGTTCGAGCCCTGTAATTGCTGGTTGTAAAATCTTAGCTCATTCCAACATCCATGCTGACCAAGTATTACCCTCAATTCTAAAAGGTTTTTTTTTTTTTCCGAGCGGATGAATTCTTGCTTCGTAAATGTGTTTCAACATTTGAGAGTTCACTATCCATCTTAATCAATGCTTTATGATCCCGTCTCAATTGGGTGAAAAAAAAAAAAAAAAAAAAAAAAAAAACAA
>JABYPW010000617.1:0-22989 GCA_016880775.1 Phymatotrichopsis omnivora | reverse complement strand
TCCCTGTCCAAAAAAATTTTTCTGCAGCAACGGAATTTCACGACCTTACTCCCTTACTTCAACCATCCCCCCCCCAACCTCGATGCGGAAGGAATATGTCATAAATAGACATTTGAACGCCAGAACTAATGCCCAGATTTCGCTCGCGCGGATGTTTAGCGGTAACCGATACATCTACTTCAGCTCCTCCCGCATGCCCAGTGCGTTGCATTTCGGTGACCTTCTCAGGCGTGATCGTCCCTAGTTGAGTTGGTTCTCCCGGGCTCCTCCGAGCGACTTTGGAGCGGGCCGGTCCGACTTGGGCTGAGTAACGCTCTTTTCATGGTTACTACCGTTGCCCGGTTACGACGGAGGTGGTATGGATTGAGGAGAGGGTGAATTAGCGAGCATGTCAGGATGACTTTATCCCCAGCGGACTTAGGTTTCGGCGCGTTGAGACGTTTTTGCGTGACGAGCAAGAGTGATTCCGCATGGGGAAATCTAATTTATATTGATTCAAGTACATGTACATGTACTTGGGTGTGAGGGTAAATGATCGCAACTCTTTCTGAGCCAATCGTTATGTCTGGGCGCGAGAACAGCCCAATAGGACAGGGTTGCGGTCACTTTTTCCTCACAGTAATGAGCAGGAAAAGCGCTAATAGGAAAAGCGCTAATAGGAGCAGAGCAGTTCTGCATCAATGGGCGCTCTACCATACTTTTTTTTTTTATCAAATTTTACCAGATTGCGATCACTTTTGCGCACACCCGAGTACTCTACATGTTAAATACCCTAAAGAAAAAAAAAAGGAAAAAAGGAGTGATTCTCCATGTTGTAGCGATTGTTGAGCGCTTCCGCTGTGAGCGATATTTGCAATTCTTGCCATTTTCGACAGTTGTTGCAGCTGTTCCACTTGAAGGATATTTTGAAATCCCTGCCTTAGCGATCCCTGCCTTAGCGATCCCTGCCTCAGCGATTGCTACATTGTGAGCAATTGTTGCGGCGGCTTCACCTGAGTGATATTTTGCACGTATTTCCAGAACTATTTTTATACATTAAACAAATGATATGCTTGCTTACTAAATATTCGACTGGATGCTTTTGGCTATTGGCTTAGCCTGCTGCAAGAAAGTGGTATTTTAGCAAAAGTGGTATTTTAGCAAGTTGTGCGCCGAGCGACAGGCATTAAAAAGTGTGCTATCCGCTCACGTTTATCCTCACCTTAGCACGTAATAGGTTCGTTTATGCGTTCAAACAGTAACACAGAGCACAGACGACAAGTACTAGTACATACTAGTGCAGCTGCACCTTGATAAACCGGATGAATTTCGCTCGAGCATGTAATTCACCATACAAACCTATTTGATAAGCCGGATTAACGGATCCGTATGCATCCCATAAAACCCTTACATCCCTGTCTTACATAGAAATATTATTTGATATACCGGAAACTGGTAAAGAAAGGTCGACGGAACGGAGCAAAAAGATGCGAACCCACAAAATCCATCACATCAAAAGCCGAGAATAAGCCTGCCCCATCATGTCTTCACCATGGCCCTCCACCCTACCTTCTGCCACCACTGCGGGATCTGAAGATGGTTTCGCAATGTGTAGCGATTTTGTCGATTGTGTTGTTTGCATCGGTTGCGATCTCCGCAGTCGTTTTCTACGAACGTGAGGTGCTATAGACAACGAACTAGCTTCGGTTTCGTGAGAGTAAACTGGACTGTATCTATACTGTTGGAATAATTTCATCCTGGCCATTTCGTCGCTGGAGGATAAATTGTATTCGCACCTCTTATTTCCTTCTGTCTCATATGCATGCAGTGAATGGAATCGAAGAAAATGAAAGCAAGAAAACATGCCACCTGTGATTCTATTCTTGAAGAAATTTATTCATATTCTAGTGGTTAAACAGTAGAGTACATGTAATTTTAGTTTATTCATGAGCTTCTATTATTTCGATACATGTACATGTGTACATAGGGGATAACTTGATAAACCGGATGAAAATCGGCAAAGTCTTTGCATCCGGTTCATCAAGGTGTAGCTGCACCTCATATGTGGCCCTGCGGGGAGCACTGAGGGGTAAAACGCCAACCGGATTTGTTAAGACGAATAGAAATTTCGCGAAAATCTGGTCCCTTATCATAGCCTGCACAGTTGTCGCAAAAGCTTCCCAATGTGCAGAACTTCCAAAGTCATCACCACTCGCAAATCTAGAGCATTCCACACCACAACTCGTACGTCTATTCACCACCGAAGCATCTATGTCGCACCTCGTTGAAAACGTCGATAATCCAGTTACTAATGTCGACGACGCTGATAAGCAACGCCTTGCCGGATGTACCGACTTCATCAAAGAAGCCTGCAATATTCAAAAAGTGCTAGTAGAGACGTTCAAGGTAGGCTCCCAACCACAGCAGTAACTGTCATAAGATTAATGTTTGCAGGAGTTTTTGTGGAGTGAAATTTGGAACTCGAACCGGTGGGACGCGAAGGATTTACCGTTGCTTGCGTCGAATGATTTTACTACATTTCCGTCCCATGTGCAGGATGTGTATATTGAAATGATCTATAAACAATACCCGAAGCTTAAAGGGCGACGTTTTATAGTCCAGAGTGCTATTCATCAATATTGGGCGAGTGTCGACGACGATGATAAGAAACGATGTGATAAGAAACGCCGTCCCGAATTTGCCAACTTCATTAAGGAAGCCTCCGATATTCAGGGAGTAGAGGTGAAGGAGTTCACGGTAGGCTTCCAACCACAGGTAACTGTCACAAAACTAATGTTTGCAGACGTTTTTGAAGGAAGAAACGTGGTCCACGGACCATGTACAGTTGTTAGCGCAGAGAAACTATGAGTTTATTTCGCTTCCACCAACTGTCCAAGATGTGTTCATTGCACAAGTGTATATTCAATACCCGAGGCTAAAAGGGCGACGTTTTATAACCCAGAATGCTCTTCGTCAACATTGGAAAAACAGGAGACGGAGTAAGGTTGGTTACATGTACACCTAAAACTCTTGAATAATGATTTTATTCGAAGTTATAGCGGTACTAATCCACTTAAATAGACTACGCCGCGATGGGCGGCAGCGGGTGGAGTATCTGCTTCGCAAGGCAATAATCAATGACCACCCAGCGGATGCGATGCAGAGATAGACCACTCTTTATGGTATTCTGTTTATGTATCGAATTAATCAGTCTTTTCTTTCCAATATACATCGTTTAATCAGAGCTCAGACGAATGCATGGCCCTGCGAGGCACCCAATTGTCGATGTCGGTATTGCTTATGTCTCGGTGGAGATTTGTGCCGATAACTTCCCAATGCCAGGTTGTGAAAAATGAACTTGCATTAGGCTCTCGGAGTTCGTGGTCACGTCATATTATTCCCTGGACAGTGACTTTTAGGATGCCCGTCTTTTGGCCAATTTTTCCCATAGCCATGCCCTCCTCATGTAGAGTTATGACTAGGGCTCTATGTGCTTCGGTGGTTTCTTTTCGCTTTCTTGGAGGCATTTTCGGTCGATAAATGTTTTATGAAGTTTGTTAATCATATGTTTACTTATTTCAGGGTATTGCACTCCAGATATACTTGAGTAGTCATTGTACAGCTTAATCAGCAGTGCTTCCAGCTCGAACAAAAAATCAAACTATGAAAAGATTCTACGAGGTCTCCACCTCCAAAAGAAACCAAAATATCAACGCCAAAGCCATAGCAAAAAGAAAAATTCAAGCAAAATGATAAATAATCCGAGATAACACCCCTGTAGCAACACAAGCGAAAAGAAGCTACGGCGGTGCAATGTGTCGCCGTAATAACACTCAGCATTCAAGGATACTCCTTCTATGTCATTGCTGCAAAAACTGGTATTGCTCATACTACTTGTTTCACTATTTGTGCGCATGACCGCGAGCGACATCCTCCTAAAAGCCAAATTCCTTATGTTGAGAATTCTCAGCAACCTGGCCACCCACTGAAGCTTACTGAACGGTAGCAACGATATCTTGTATACCCCGCCCACTACTTTAGGTGAACTCCTCTTGGCGTGCTACATCCATTTTATAGGAAAAAATAGAGAGGGAGTCTGGATTTGTGGAGGTTATGGAGGATAATGTAACCTATCACACCATAAGAATGCTTGTCTGTACGCATTCTTTAGGATTGGCTTTCTGACTCTCTTAACTTAAACCTAAGCGAAAAATTATGGAATATAATGAAGAGGAAAATTGAAATGCGGAAGTTCCCTAGTTCATTCTGAGAAGCAGACAGCGATTTTACAACAGTAGGATAATCTTCATCTGATAGATTTTGAAAAATTGATTTACGGTGTACCTGAATGGATAGAGGAATGTATCAGGCAAAAAGGTGGGCCTACGTATTACTAGCTATGTATATGGATAAGTTATATTCCATATTTCTCCATTTATTCGTCATTTTTATTGAAGGGGGAGTGACGGCGAAATTAGCGGTTGCGAAATACTGCTGACTAAGCTATACGATGACTAATTGACCATAGCTGTGCATGTAGAGTACTTGGTACAAAAAAAACCCAAACAAATCTCCTGGCACCTCGTAGAAACCCCATAAATCGACAGATCCACCACGGAGATTTCCAAAAATCGTTGTGATAGCTCCTCCCAGCCCCTCTCCTGCAATAAGCCAGGTAGAAACTACATACTCAGGTGTATCAAAGCTAACGGCACCCCCCTCCGCCCAAATGCACGCAGCCAACACTCCCCAGTTAGCATGGCCGTTCCATACTGTGTCTGTGGCAACACCAACGCTAGACACATGGGCCATGAAGTTCGCAACACAGGGTCTATACTTCTCGCAGTGAGCGACGAGGAAGTCTTGGCGGCAAATGACAACGATGATAGAATGGATACCGAAGCAGATTGCTAAGATTCCGTGAGAGGGAAGGATGGGGAAGTTGGGGTTTATGAAGGCTATTGCGATGGCGCACTTGGAAGAAAGGAACAAGTTGAGGAGATGAGGCCAATGACACAGGTATAGGCTGTCTTGAAGATGCTATGTATCCTGTTAATTATGTTCCAGAAGTTGAGGTTGTAGGGGAACAAACAAAAACATCCCTGCACTCAAAAACAAAGCAACGATACACCTATCACTTGCATGTACCATTACAACTTCAGGGGTGTTCATAGCAAAAATCCAGCCGCGAAATCAAGCATTAAATTCATGTTCCGGCCGTAGCACTACTTGTAATTGCAGTGCCGACTAAATTCATTCGTTGTGCTATATACCTTGGTAACGTATCCCTCGCTGGTCGTGGCACGCCAAGAATCAACTGCAACGCTTTCGCGACGGCACCTCATGCCCAAACGTCTAGGAATTTCCAGCAGCGGGTTTGATTTTCTGCATGCTGAGATCTAAACCAGTAAAATTCTTCCGCTCACTACTACAAGTAAATTTCTTTTTACATCCACAAATCAGTAAATCCAACTATCCACATACAAATTACAGTGACTTTCACCCTAATTTCTACAAAAGATCAAATCTAGCGCAGTAAATTCAATTCTCACAGCCTCTCAACCAATTTCGATCATAAATAGCAACCTGGCCCTTCCGCCTGTCTGCATTCCCAAGCAAACAACCCTAACTACTCCTTCCAGCTGCCTTCAATACGCCATTATCACCTCCGAAGCGCACACCGCAGTCGTTACTGAAAATAACAACGTGCTCTTTTCCGTCCATGTTCCCCAATCCAAAGATGGGCCGAGGCCTTGCTCGAGCCGTCGAAAGAAGTGCAAAATTTCGCAAGCCAGGTCAAGCTGTATTTCCAAGGCCAAAAGGCAAATAAAGAAATGCCCAACCGGCATTATGAAAGATGGCGTTTCCTAGTAACGCCGACAGCCGCGGGATCGGGGCCCCGCCAAGCGAGGGCGCACCGAACGAGGGATGGAGAGAGGAAAATGTGAGTTTGCCGAAGCATGCGATACCACAGCGTGATCTAAACTCGAAATGCCGGGACATCGCAAGCTGGAAGTGTAGGTTGCTTGTAACATTAGGGCATAGGCGCATCGGATAAATTTTTTTTTTTTTTTTTTTTTTTCAAAATAAAAAAAAAAAAAAGGAGCGCAACAATACAGAATCAAAACAGCACTAAAACAGCACCACGGAAACAACACTCGACATCCAGAGTTTAATATCCAAGAAACATGCGTTGACGAATGCCACAGGAGTAGATCCGCAGAGGGAGAACCCTTCTACCCCTAGGGCCCAGGGCCCGAGAGGTCAGCTTTGGACATATAAGCGCTGATTTCTAGATTTTCATGACAGGGCCCGGTCTCGTTTTCACCCCGACTGAGCAGTTGCTTCAGGTCTAGGGGGTGTTTTGGATTCTGCGGTTAATCTCTTGGCTCGACTGAAGGTCCTCCTGAAAGTGTGCTGGTTTCAGTTCACACGGAAGCTGGCCTTGAGGCATATCGAGTAGAGCTTGTTTGTCTGCAAAAGAGGATCTCGAGGGTGCATCGACTACCGTCTGGTTCAGCTGCAGACCTCAGTAATATCTAGTGGCACCGGTCTTAACACACTCTAGTTGTGAAAATTGTCTTATGCACGTAGTTTTTGACCATGTCTCTTTTAGGTCCCTTTCGACAAGCGTATTCTGAATTTCTTCTAGACTCTGTCCCTTGATATTAAACGTGATTAACAGTGGAAATACAAATTGAATACAAGATAGGTCTTACTTCCTGATCCCTAGAAGGATGTCCCAGCAAAGCTTAGCGACATCCGCCAACTTGAGAACATGACATGTCCAAAAAAGGAGAAAAAAATAAAATAAAAAAAATGATATCCTGACCCAACTAGAAGTTTTTTTGTTTTTCTTAGTGCTCCCCTTCTTTGCAGTGCTGCTAGATTGCTACTAAGTAGTATTACTAGTAGCAAAACTATGGGAGCAAAGAGGGATGGGAGGGTAATTCATTTTAGTACTTTAAGTCCCTGAAGGGGCCTTCTACAAAGAATATCTGCTTACCAGCTATGGTGTTAAAAAAACAGACCTCCTTCAAAAGAAAAGTTGAACTAAGAAACAGAAAAATCAAAACAGAAAATCAAAGACAGGTATAGGTTCCTCTGCAAGAAATTTATCTAAAAGAGAATTGCTATCAAAAGAGTAAAGGAAAGTAGAAGGTAAAGAAGGTGATACTAGAGGAGGTTTGTCTATGAGAGGCATCTAATCATTAAATGTTTCAAAACCTCCTTAAGATGAATAGAGACTAGGGGGAGAGAGGGAGGGAGTATATGATAGGGGTTTAAGGGGAACATTTTAGACCACTAGAATTAATACTTAAAATTTGTATAGATGAGCATATACTAGGATTCCTATGTTAGTTTCCTTAATGTAATTGATAAGCCATTATATGTTATCTACAGACCTGAAGAGCTAGTGAACTATTTTAAATCTCTAAGGAATGTGTTTTTCTCTAGTAGTAATCTAGGCTACCTACTCAAATATGTCATGCTAAAGTATTTCTTGGTATAGATAGTAGTTATGGTATAGGATAGTATTAGGGCCCTATAGGGAGGTACTAGAAAAGTGTGATTTCTATGATAAAATTTAGATTATATAGGAAGTGTATAAGGGGCAAATTTATAATAGGTAGTTTTTAAGTATACTAGTAATCTCAGGGTCCTTTAGAGAGTATTTAACAGTTATTTATGTATAAGTTTCTTGCATAATATCTTTGACTAGTTTTTCTATAGCTAGGACTAAGACTAGTCTTAGTCCTACATTATTTTTAAGGATAGATTAATGAAATACTATACCTAGTCATATGAAGAGAGGAAGTTCTCTACTAAGTTTATCAATTTATGGTAGGATAAGAGCTCCTATAGTAATGATCTATTTGATGTCCTATAGGGAAATATATACACTATATGGTTTCCAATTTCTGTTTACTTTCTACTACTTGAGTCCTGTAAGTGATTAGAATATATCTAAGTCTCTAAACTTTTATATAATAGGGAAGTTTTTGTCAAGAAATTTTAGTAGGGTGATATTCTTTAATGGTGGCTACTTAGAGGGCTTCATATTACCTGAGATAATTTATCCATGCATATATGTATAGGAGTTTATCTAGTATAAGAATGTAGAGGGTATTGATAGTAGAGAAACATCCTGTAATCTATAGGGCTAGTTTGTAAAATGTGGACTCAAGGAGTAAGATAGTTATTATATCAAGAGTAAAAACTATAGCTCTATATATTATTTTTGTAATAATAATTGCTATAGTAACTTTCTTTTATTATAGGGGGTAAGTTATTTATAGTGTTTAGAGTATTTTCAGAAGAGGTTAAAGATTTTTATTGCATTAGATATCCTAACCTAGTAGTACTTATATAGTGTTCCTTTCTAGTCTATATTTTATCATAGCTATTTAGCTGTCCCTACAGGTTATAGTAGTAGGCTTACATTATTTTTCTAGTTGCTAGGGTAGAAAGTAAGCTAAAAATTATTAAAAGATCCTATAGCTTGTAGTTCCAGTTAGTCATAAAGCTTTTTAATATAGATATCAAAAAGTATAGGGGATATTATAGAGTCTTATAGAGTTCTACGTATTACTAGAGTCTCAATAAACCACCTACCTTGGGGTGATGACCCTCCCTGTAGGCTAATCTGTCAGTCTAATCTTTTCCCTTACCTTTCTAACTGTACAACCTTGGATAGTAGGACATGATACCATGCAGTGATACATCGGACACCTTATTAATAAGTAAACTCTTAAGCTATAAGGTGACTATCCTCAGGCAGCTCACTCAGGTAGACACTAGAGCTAGGGTTTACAGTATAACTGGTAGTTAAGCAAGATAGGACAGTAGTCACAGAAAGTGTCACTTGCCTTATCATAATTATCACCTGTACTATATAGGGGTTCCAACTATATAAGACCTCCTTGATTCCAGCATTACTCTCAGAGTTCCTAGGAGTGGTAGTATTATAGATAGTGTCTTTGTGAAGGCTCAGTGATTTACAAGTGCTGCTCAACAAGGAGTATTACTGAGTAAACTTAGATATGTCAACATCTAAGTCTAGATGCATAAATAGAAGTTCCTATACGAAGAATAGTGAGAGAGAGAAGCAAAGTTCGAGATATAGAATGAATATATTCTTAAGGCTCATAGCTAGTCTGTAGACTGAAGAGGAAAGGAAAGAAAGAATATAGAAGAAGATAATGGTAATTACTCAGTTCTATTTTGACTATATAAGGCTAAAAACTTCATGGATTCTCTACCCATAGTATATAACATAATCAGGGCTATCTACATACACTTTTAAACTATAGTGTATCACCCTATCATAAATTAAACAAAGGAAACAATGTTCAAATCAAATAAAAGAAACCTCTAGCTACCTCCATAGCTATAAAAAGAGAGACAAAGGAAAGAAAAAGCTAAGGTATATAACTTATCCCCTATACTCCTCCTTTCCCCCACCCCTGCCATATAAATAAAAGAAAAAAAAAGAAAGAGCCAAAGAAATAACAGTTAGTCACTTTGCGTAAGAGATAGTGATGGATAGGTAATACCTATCAAGTGTTATTTTGGTGACATATGCTTTCACTCTGGGGGAGCTGAGCATCCCTCCTAAGAACTCTGAGAGTAATGCTAGAATCAAGGAGGTATTGTAATAGTTGCAGTTCCTCTGTAGTACTGATGATGATTAGGATATAGTAAGTAGTACTTACTATAACTACCATCCTATCTTGCTTAACTAATGGTCATGATATAAACCCCACCTATAGTATATACTTGCCCACTTACTTATATAGTTAGGCTTCAGCTATAGGAAGTGTTTATCGATGATAGATCTCAGGTATCACTGCATAGTAACATGTCTCGCTAGCTGAAAAATATATGGTCAGAAATATGACAGAAAAGACTAGACAAATGTAGTGGCCTGTGAGGAGGGTCTTTGCCCTAAGTTAGGGGGGGTTATTAAGACTCTAGAGACATATAAAGAATATAGAAGTAACTGGGAGAGGGAGGGGGTAATTCATTTTATTTTATCTTTATGACCCTAAAGGGGTTATCTAAAAGAACCTCTATTTGTAGCTATGGAAAGCTATAATAGAGGTAAAAAGATAGCTGAAATAAGGTTGATAAGGTAGTCTATGGTTAACAGATAAAATATATGTTTATTCCTAAATCCTCCTTGCTTATATGTACTAAGCTAAAAAAGAGATAGGATGTAGAGGAAAGAGTGATAGGGGAGAAGAAATCTAGAAAAGAAATGTAGCTGGCACTAAGCATAACAAACCTAGTATGTAAGAATAGCAAAGAAACTTAAGGAAGGGATGAAAGAAGAAGCTCAGGGAGCCCCTTTCTTATCTCTAGCAAGGTAAACCTTATAACAACCAGAAGGGGTTAAGGTATAAGCAAGAAACTCCAACTAAAGAAAAAGGAAAGAGAAAGGATAAAGGAGAAAACACAAGCTAAACTCACTATATAATTATACAAAGGGAATGACAGGAGCAGAAAAAGAGATGAAAAATTTTGAGGGGCTATAAGTCTCTATTCCCTCTTCTATCTCAGAATGCAGGTTCTCCACTTACTTGTTATTGTCAGCCAAGGCAACATAGAAGCAACTGGGGAGGGGGCAATTTATTTTATTTTATCTTTATGACCCTGAAGAGGTCATATAAAAGAACCTCCACTGCAGCTATGTAAAGCTATGACAGAGGTAGAAGACAACTGGCTTAAGACCAGTATCACAAAGGCTACAAAGATAAAATACAGGTTTATTCCTAAATCCTCCTTGCTTATGTGCAATAAACTAAAGAAGAGATGTAGCAGGAAGTAGAGAGCTACAGGGGAAGAGATAAAAGCATAAAGAAAGAAAACATGACTGGCACTAAGTACAACTGTCTAGCATGTAAAAAGAGCAGAGAAACTTAAGTGAGGGATAGAAGAAAAGCCTGGGTAACCTCTTTCCTATCTCTAGTGAGGTAAACCTTAAAACAACTAGAAGGGATCAAGGTAAATATGAAAAACACTAACTAAAGAAAAAGGGAAGAGAAAGGACAAAGGAGAAAATACAAGCCAATCTTAGAAAACTCATACACTAAGGGAACAACAAAAGCAAAGAAAGAGATAAAAGTTCCAAGGGGCCCTAAGTGTGATAGGAGACTTATTGAGGATATAGATACAGGGGTAGATACAACAAGCTTCGCAAGAGGGTCTTACTGAGTAAACTCAGATATCTCAACTGGTAACTTATAACTGCTTGTATTTTCTACCTTTATTGAGGAGTTAAGAGATGATAGAGAATTTATTGAAGAGAAGCAAAATATATTCTTAAGGCTCAATGATGGTACAAGACTTGAGGTGATGGCTAGAGAGAGAAGAAGAAGAAATAAAATACATTGCTTGTCTACAACCTCTTAAATACCCATTTCTGAGCAAGTAACTACAGACAGACTTTATAAATGAAATGAAACCCATAGAAATATTCTATCGCAATTCCCATATTCTTTCACGATTCTCTAGAAGGAGATCAGTTTCATGATCAGAGAATCGAAGAAATGTTTGGCATGATCATTTAGGACTTTTAGAGAAGAGACTCCTCAAGTCCTATCCCCTAACAATGTAAATGATCAGCATATCACAATAAGAACAGGGTAAAAAGTCCTGTCATCGATTACGTATATCCAATCTCATGTATATTATATTGTCAACACCTCAACTCCCTTAGTCAGAGCTCAGTGGTGACAACACTCATCACATAGTTCTGTGGCTCATAGAGTGATCACAGTTTCTGACATACCTTCTAGTTGACTTGGAACAGTTTCTGTGCATGACTTGGTACCTAGGTAGACCAGTTGGTACAGTCATCTGTAACATTAAGTCTCTATTCCCTCTTCCATCACAGCATGTAGGTTCTTTACTTGTTTATTATTTTTAGCCTACACTTCCAAATATTCAGTGCAGAGGGGATTATTGGTAGGGTAGGCAGCATTATAATTGGTACATTCAAGTACTATGTAGTTGCAAGGTCATCTGCGGCATTTACATTCTGTGTTGCCACAAGAATGTTCAAAGATGGCATGGGGTCCAGCATAAAGGTGATAGTGGTGGGAGAATATGTACTTTAGTTGATGGTGTCTGAAGCGGTAACAGCATAAGTAATAGGTAGCCTTCGAGAAAGTAATGTAGGGTTCAGTATAATGGTTCTTATTGAGAATAGTGAGACCTTATGAGATGTGGTAGTGGTTGTTGTTCACCATAACAGTAATGAGAATTGAGGATATAGGCTTACTGAGTAACTTATCTTTTGAAGTGAGCCAGTAAGGGGTTTAAGTGAAGATGACACCTTGGTTAAATGTCTCAATTTCCTTGCAGATGAGAGACAGGTATTTGTATTCTGAGGTGTTAAGGATAGGGGTTATCACATTGTGTACAATGTACTTCTTATGAAGGAAGTTCCAGTGGAGGCGAGCAATAGTGGGGAAGAACTTGCACACTACTTCCTTAATGGTCAGCTTGTAGGCAAGGACTTGGTAGGCAGTTGTATTCTCTATAATAGAGAGGAAGAAGTTGTTAGCTCTAGCCTTTCAGACAGAGCAAATTCAGTAGGTAGATAGGGCATCCTTGTTAACCAGAGTAGCATTGATAGTGTCCTAGACAGTGATGGGGTTAAACTCAGGGATTTCTCCCTCAAGATTAATAATTATCTCTTACTCACATTTGGTCAGGTATTTCAGGGCAGGCATGATAGTAGCAGTCAGTTGTGGCATGCCTAGGGCCTTGCCTCTGTTTTTCTTCACTACCTAGGCCTAGGTAGTATCAATATTACCAGGTACCACAAGTGTCATAGAAGGAGCAGGGGGGGAGAAGGAAGAAGAGATCTTCTTCACTACCTTATCAGTTTTAGACATTTCTGACTATAGCTTTTTGATAGAATCAGAAAGGGCGAGGTCAATTTCAGTAGGGCCTGCCTTAGCTAGGGCTAGGGCAGTGGCATTGCAGGTGGTAATAGCTTCAAGTTTATCAAAGTAGGCTTCAAGTGACTGTTAGCCAGGAGCAAGGGTGGTGATAGCCTCTTGAATCTTATTTAAATAGGTGAGGAGAGACAGGATAGCACTAGAGAAGAATTCTAGCTACTTAAACTTGATGTATCTACTTATGGTAGCATTGTTGGCCTAGGCCTTATAGATAGGGTCTTCATATAAGCATCTAGCCAGAGGGGAGGACATATACTGATTGAATACATGTAAGATTAAGTGTGCTTTGGCCCTTGTTTTAGGCATGATTACAGGGTCTATGGGGGGATATGAGGACTGAGAGTGTCATAACATAGTCACAATGTTTGATAATGTAAGATAATACTAATGGCTGAGAACTAATAATATAGGGGGTAGTTTGAAGAGATGAAGAAGCCTGAATATAGAAGTAACTGGGGGTGGGGGGGTAATTCATTTTATTTTATCTTTAAGACCCTGAAGGGGTTGTCTAAAATAACCTCTATATACAGCTATATATAGCTATGATAGAGGTAAAAAGATAGCCAGCTTAAGGCTGGTATCACAAAGTCTATAGCAAAGATAAAATACAGGTTTGTTCCCAAATCCTCCTTACTTACATGTAATAAACTAAAGAAAAAACAGGGTGGAAAGTAAAGAATAGCAGGGGAAAGTAAAACTCCAAAATCAAAAACAGGACCAGCAGAAAACCTAGCAATCTAGCACATACAAATAGTAGAGAAACTTATGCAAGGAACAAAAGAAAAGCATAGGGAACCTCTTTCCCATCTCTAGTAAGGTAAACCTTACAATAACTGGAAGGGATCAAGGTATGTGCAAGAAATACTAACCAAAGATAAAGGAAAGAAAAAAGATAAAAGGGAAAACACAAGCCAGACTTACACTACATTTATACAAAGGGAATAACAAAAGCAGAAAAAGAGATGAAATACCAAGGGGCCCTAAGTCTCTATTCCCTCTTCCATTATAGCATGCAAGTTCTCCACTCACTTATTATTTTAGCCAGAGCTTTTAAATAGTCAGGGCAGAGGGGATCATTGGTGGGGTGGGTAGTATTGCAGTTAGTACATTTTAGTACTGTATAGTCACACTAAATATAGAAGTAACCAAAAACTGTCCTTATATAATTTTCTATCTAAAGAAATCACTCAGAAATGACATATAACAAATAGAACCCTGTAGAACCTCCATAACTCATTCTGACAAATATATATCACTAATATAACATTCCAAGGAGTCATAATAGAAATGATTAGTAATGTCATGAGAATAGATTACTGATCTTGAGGTAGATCATTATTGGGCAATACAGCTTGATCGGCTAATAGGTTATACCATCGCAACTGACTATTTCATACAAGTTACTCAAGTTATCTCTGATCATGTATCAGGATATATACTAGTGGTTGCCAGGTTAGTCAGACCTTAACTAACATGATATAGGTGATACATTCTAATCTTCAGAGGCTAGAGCCTGCACTTGATAGATGATATCTGCTTAACCATAAATAGGAATACTCACTAAAGTTACTTATATAACATAACCTATTATTATGCATGTCTGTAGTACATAGGCTGTAATAGGTGCTCAGGCCCCCCAGAGTGTTTGGACAGTTTTACCAAAATGATACTTAATAGATCTCACCTATCTATTGGTAAATGTTCAGCAATGACTATTTTTTCTTTTGGTTCTTTCTTTTCTTTACTTGCTTATAGGCCAGAGGAGTGCAGAAAGTAAGTAATGCCGGGAATCAGTTAGGTTGCTCAACTTTTTCCTTTGTTTTTACTTTATTTTTCTTTTTTACAGTCTTTTTAAGTGGAGGATATTTTGAATATAGTCTTTTGTTTGTTCAGTTTTGTTTGCCATAGGATGATATGCCATAGTTTATAACTCTATACAGATAGCCCTGGCTGTGTTTAATGCTATCTGTAGAGAATCTGTGAAGTAGGTAGCCTTATATACATCAAAAGAGAATTGAATAATTATCATCATTATCTTATAGAGTTCTACCCCATCTACTAATACTCCTCCTACTAACAATTCCCCTTCTAAATAGGAAAGAGAGATAATTATCAACCTCAATAGAGAAATCTGTGAGTTTAACTGAGTTGCAATCTAAGATGATGTCAATAGAGCACTGATTAACAACAGATCCCTATTATCCTACTATATCAAGGCTATCCACTATGAAGGACTATGCAATATATTCCTCTCTATGATAGAAAACAACTCTGCCAAACAAGTACTAGGCTACAAGGCAACTGTAGAAGCTGTCTACAAGGACTTCATAAATACCACCAGCCTATACTGAAACTTCTTACATAAGAAGTACATAGTGCATAACATGCCTACCCCATTCCTAATACTTAAGAGGTTGAATATATGTCCAAGATTTGAAGTAGAATCAAGATATTTAACCACAGTGTAATCCTTGCCTAAACCCCCCCTTAGCTCACTTACTGAGACAAGGTTATCAGAAAAACTATATCCTCTATTGTTGTTATATTCAGTGTTAACAACAACTATTACTACATTTCCTAAGGTCTTACAATTCTTGATAAAAACTATTATACTGAAAAGTATATTACTTACACATACACAATATAGTGTATGTGCTGCTACTGATATAGCTACTATACCTTCCCTCCATAGTGCTCACTCTGTGCTAGACCCTATACCCTCTTCAAACATTCCTGCAGCAATGTGGGATACAAATACAAAGGTTAGTAATATGAGCATATGATGATAAATTATGCTAAATGCCTCACTGCCTACCCTACAAATGACCCCAATTGCCCCAATTACCTTCAGGCTCTGGCTGACAGGATAAAAATGGTAGATAACCTTTATACTACTACCACCAAACTAATAGAATCATAAGAGGTGTTTATTTAGGTTTCTCTTAATAAGGACAGATATCTTAAGTACTCTATACTTTATTTCCTATAATAGGTTATACTGGCTGTCTTCATTTCTTAGTTTTGATTTGATTTGTATTGAAATCTTTTTCCTTTCACTCTACTATTTGTTGTAAGGTTTGCCTTACTGGAGAGAATGGGAGGGTCATAGCCATTTTCTTATTACTTTTTATGTATATACTTTTCACTTTGTCCTACTATAGGTATGTTTAGTAGTATAGTTTTTGTTAGGAAAGTTTCTTTTATCTTTTCCTTTTATTTAGTTTGGTTTGAGGGAGGGACAGGTGATACACCATAGTCATAGAATGAATGTAGATGACCTTACTTGTCCTCCCTCAGATCACTGATATGAATGTAGATGACCTGGTAGCTATTGTAGAGTACGATAGTTACAAAATTTAATTAAGTAATCATCATTATCATCTTATAGAGTTCTAGCTTTCTTTAAGTCCATTTATCCTGTAATTGAAATCACTACACACATACATCTTTTGTTTTCAAACACTGTCACCATAATTTTTCATCTTCAGGTCTCAGATAGAGATTGGTACATAGTATATAAAGGTGATCAACTATCAAGATGTCGTTCTCCTCCTCTACTATATTCTCCTTTCTTCCCTTCCATCTTAGTATCCTCTCTACCAAAGAATCTGGATATGAAGTAGGCTGTATTAGAAAAATACTGACCAATGTTACTACTAGTTATACCCTAGCCACCCTTAGAGTAAAGAACCTATAAGAGGTAGAACTTTAACTCACACTATAATCTCAGCTAATGTATATGGCTATCTTATTGCAGTTTCTCAATGGAACTTTCCTAAAGATTATATAGGCTCTGGAAATCATTGTGAAATAGTAAAACACTATCATGGCTAACCACGCTACTATAACAAATAGATATAAAGTAATGTAGGAACAAGTCTCTAGCCTAGATAATAACCTTCAAGAAATTATATAGGCACTTAGGACCAAAACAACAAATAATGCTCTTGAGGAATCCCTCAAGAAAATTGAAAAAGTGAATAAGGAGACCTCTGAAAAGGTCAAAAAGATTGCTACACTAAATGTTGCTCATAATATACTAGCTGTGGGTACCTTAACACTGCTACAACTACAACCTAAATCTACTTATATACAAGTAGTTTCTAAGACGAAACTTAAGTAAGCTGCAGCCTGTGTTCCCCTTCTCCCTATATAATACAGTGACTAACAATACCCCCATCAAGTGTCACCATGAAATTATCATTACCACCACTACTGAGGTTAGCACCTTTAACATAGTTAAACTAAGGGACACCATCAACAACAATATATCATAAGCAAAAGCCCTACCTCTCTCTGCATAACCTCTATTTATAAGAACAACCAGCACTCAATTGTTATAATTATAATAGAAGATGTAACTGCTGTAGCAATCTTTGCTTACCATGATAAAATTGGAGCTATCATCAAAGAAATTTTTCTTATACCCTTAGTTTATAAGAACCTTAGGTAGGAGAAATATCTGGTACAACATGTCCCATACCCACATACTATTTCCTTAATAGAAGCTGATATGTTTAGAAGTGAAATCAAGTAATTCAATAAATGAGTCATCCTACTATATACCCTATGATGGCTGCTAAGAGAAAGTGATTACACTAGCAAATATGCATCCTCCCTAATCATTACAGTCATCAACAATGATAATGAACAGATTCTACAAGGACTTACCATCCTCACCTGTACTCACAGAGTTAAAAAATACATCCCTTTTAACTTAGCCACCTACTGCACAAATTGCTAGGAGTTTTAGCACCACTAAGCTTGCTACTGTAATACCCTTTAATGCAATATATGCACTAAAGTATACTACACCTTAAAGTATACATGCAGACATAATGAATGCAAGAGGATAGGATACCTATACAACAACATAGTCCTTAAATGTATAAACTATAAAGGGAAGCACACTGCCTTAAACCCCTCCTGCCTATTATTCATTTAAGCAAAGGTAATTGCCACTGACAATAAGGAGGAATCTAAAACCTTCACTATAGGTAGTATTTAAGATTTTAGTCTTTCTCTCTACTTTTTGGTCTCCTTTCATTTCTTTTTAAAGGTACTTACATTGGAAGAAAGGTCTTGGTTTCCTTTTTTTTTTCTAGTTTATCTCTTTTTTACCACTATATCTTCATAAGAGTCTATTAGCTGGTTGTTATAAGGTTCACCTTGCTAAGAACAGCAGATGGGAGGGCTTTATCACTGGACTATGTATCAGCACAGTTTTACTATACTTACATATTTGTGTACATTTCTTTGAGCTTTTTCTTTTGGTTTTGTATTAAGAGGAGGAAATGGGTGACAAGCTATAGTTTTGAACTATATATAGATAGCCTAGTATCTAGATTACTTAATAGTTTAGTTATGAATTAAACTAAATACTCTCACTATCTCTCTCTTATAGAGTTCTACAAGTTCATTCATATCTTTAAAATATACATTGCTATTAGTCTCAGCTCTTAGTATCTCTACCCTATTACTATTAAGACAATATCGTAATAGAATAAAACTACCCCCCCCTCCCCCTCTCTTTCTCCTCCTTTCCCTTAGCTATTTAAGATTAAGTGAAAGCCTCTATTTAGACTATCTCTAAGTTTATCAGAGATCCTCTCTTTGCTACCATACGATGCATGATCATAGAAGACCCCTATAAGACCTGTGTAGAGTTCTTCTAAGACATAGTATATATAGTAACTATAGCATCCTTATAGTTAGAATTCTTTTTATACACTCTTCCTACTCTCTTATATTCTATTAGTAAGATATAAGATTCTATTTCCACTATCTAAGCTAGCTAAAATACCCTTGTATAAGATTTTAATAACCTTGAAGCTACTATCACCTATAATAGAACTGGCTAAGCTTTAGCCTAAGTAGCATAACCCCTATTGACTAAGTTCTTTTAGATTCCATCAAAAAGATATAGTCAGAAACCTCTAAAACTGCTAAAGTAGTGAAGAAGCTCTCTTCCTTACTTCCTACCCTACCCCTAGTATCACTAATGCTAGCCTCTACAAATAAGAACACCTGGGTACAGGTCATTAAGAAATAAAAAGGCAAAGTAACAGCTATACCTACCACTATTACCACTACTCCTCTAGCCCCTAACTACCCTTCTCAGGAGGAGAGAGAGATTATCATCAATATTGAGGGAGAAATCCCTAAGTTTTATCTAATAGCAATTTGCAACAATATTAATAAATCCATCATCAAAAATAAAGTGTCCTCTTTATGCTATATTTAGGCTATTAGTTAGGCAGGACCCTACAATGTATTCCTCTCTATTGTAGAGAACACCATTGCTGTATAAAGGTTACCCTAACAGTACATAGCAAATGAATATATATCCTGATACTCCTATGCATATGACTATGTCTTTGCTCTAAATTGAGTATACATGCCTTGTCTAAACAATAGTGACCAATAGGAAATCAAAATCCTATAGAGAACACCACAACTCAACAAGTGCTAAAATTCAAAGCTATTATAGATGACTGTACCAAGTGGTCTACCCAGGTACTAGGACATGCACATATATTGTTCCAAGTCAGCTAGAACGTATGTCAGAACCTGTGATCACTCTATGAGCTATGAAACCATGTGATAAGTGTTGTCATTACTAAGCTCTAACTAAGCAAGGTGAGATATTGACAACACAACATACATGAGATTAGAAATATACAATCAATAACAAGGCTTGTTACCTTAATCTCATTGTGATATGCTGATCAGTCATATCGTTAGAGGACAGGACTTCAGTCTTTTCTCTGAAAGTCCTGAATAATTATACCAAATGTTTCTTTGATTCTCTGATCATGGAACTGATCTCCTTCTAGGGAATCATAAAAGAATGGGGGAATCATGATGGAATGTTTCGATAGGGTTCATTTTATTTATAAGGTTTCTCTGTAGCTACTTGGTCAGAAATAGGTATTTAAGAGGGAGCGGATGAGTAATGTGTTTTGTTTCTTCTTCTTCTCTCTCTAGTCATCATATCAAGTCTTATACCATCTTTGAGCCTTAAGAATATATTTTGCTTTCTCCTTGAAAAAATCTCTATCTTCTCTTGACTCTTCAATAAAGGTAGAAAACACAAGCAGTTATAACTTGCCAGTTAAGACATCTGAGTTTAGTCAGTAAGACCCTCTTGCGAAGCTTCTTGTGTATATACCTGCATCTACATCCTCAAATGAGTCTCCTATCATAAAAGCAACAATTAAGGAAGTAGTTAGGAAGTACTTTCTAAATACTACCAGCTTGCACCATAATTTCTTGTATAAGAATATTGTACATAACATGCTAATACCCATTCCAAATACATCTAAGGTAGAGTACATGTCCAAGATCTGTAAAGAAATTGAGACATTTAATTATAGTACGCTCATTACTCAAACCCCCTACTGGCTTACTTTAAGGATAAGTAAGTTACTAATACTAACTCCTCAATTATTATCATAGTTATCATCAAGAACAATCACTACTACATATCCCAAGGTCTCTCTATTCTAATCAAGAATTGTAAGACTGAACTATATATTTCTTACACCCATATAATTCAATGTACCTGCTGCTGCCACTTTAGCCACTACTAGCTCCAGTACACTTTCTGCCTATAGTGCTAACTCTATGCCAGCCCCTACACTCTTTTCAAACACTCCTGTAGCAATATAGAGTATAAATACAAAGGTCAGCAATGTGAGTACATAGTTCTTAAGTGTAATAACTCCTTTGCTACCTCCCCTACAAATGACCACCTCTACCCTAACTACCTATAGGCCCTAGCTACTAATAGTAAGATAGTGGAGAACCTATATGCTACTACAGCTAAAGTGATAGAATTGTGAGAGGTATTTCTTCAGCTTTTGTTTTTTTATTTAAGGACAGTTATCTTACAAGTGCTTAGTATTTCTTTCTTTATAATAGAATATTCTGGCTTATATTTTCTTGTATTTAGTCAAGTTATATTTACTTATTTCCTTTCACTCTACTATTTGTTATAAAGTTTATCTTACTGGAGAGGAGTATAAGGGTATATTATGTAGTTTCTTGATTTCATTTTTCAATCATATACATAATCTTTCTTGCTACAGGCATATCCAGTGGTATAGCTTCTTTGGTATTTTTTTAATTTTCTTTTGTAGTAAGAGGAGGAGTCATAAGAGAGTAACACAGTATAAGTCTCAGACTTCATATAGATAGCCCCATACCTAGATTGCAAAGAGTAGTTTAGTTACAATACAAAATGAATAATTATTATCATCATCTTATAGAGTTTCTGACTAAACTGAATAGGAGGAATCTAGTGCTCCCTTATAGATAAGCTGTATTTTATAGCCTGATGTAAAGTAGAGGGTCTACTAGGTTATGTATTCTAGGGTGTTGCCCTCCTGTAAGGTGTCTTAAAGATATTATTAGCTCATGTCATCAACAGCTCCTATTATGTCAAAAAGCTAGTAATAACCTTGTATCCTACTTTTTGGAGGTACTCTACTTCTTGGAAAAGGTGATTTACTACATCATTAGTACCATACTCAGGTATAGCTCTATACTAATATTAAGAAGGTATCCTATACTCTCTAGCCTACAGGTGTAATCAATTTATTCTCAACTATTTTATAGAAGGTATTAAGAAGAGTAATAACTTGATAAGACTTAACTTTGTTATAATCTACCTTACTAATCTTTAGAGGGATATACTCTACTCTTTCTTTATATTTTAAAGGTAGTTCCTATGCTATAATACTTATAAGAAAAGTATAGTAAGGGCTACTATAGCATGTTTATATACCTTCCTCTAAACCAGGTAGGGTATTTAGTCTATATCTAGTATAGTATTTATAGTAGTATATAGGACTACACTTAATTCTTCTTGTATGATAAAGGGAGTATGAAGAAAGACTTTAGGGTTTAGGGCTAGTAGTTATAGTCTAGGTAGGAAGAGTCTATTGATAAACTTTCTACCATATACATATGGAGTTGAGGTATCAATTTTGAGCACCCTCTCTATTATAGATAACTGTACCAAGTGGTCTACCTAGGTACTAGGACATGTGTGGAACTTGTTGCAGGTCACTTAGAAGGTATGTCAGAACCCATGATCATCTTATGAGCCATGGAACTAGGTAATAAGTATTATCACCACCAAGCCATAACTAAGTGAGAAGAGGTATTGAAAACATGACATGCATGAGATTGGATGTATACAATCTATGATAAGGCTTGTCACCCTGATCTTATTGTGATATGCTGATCAGTTGTATCATTGGAGGATAGGACTTGAAGAGTTACCTCGATAAAAGTCCTAAACAATCATGCCAAACCTTTCGGCGATTCTCTAGTTATGAAACTGATCTCATTCTAGGGAATCATGAAAGAATATTGGAATCTTAATAGAATATTTCGATGGGGTTCATTTCCTTTGTGAAAGTTTCTCTATAGATACTTGGTTGACAATGGTTATTTAAGAGGGAGTGGATGAGCGATGTGTTTTATTTTCTTCTTCTCTCGCTAGCTATCATCTCAAGTCTTGTACCATCTTTGAGCCTTAAAAATATATTTTACTTCTCTACAATAAATTCTCTACCTCCTCTTAACTCTTCGATTAGAAGTAAAAATACAAGCAGTTATAACTTACTGGTTGAGATATCTGAGTTTACTCAGTAAGACCCTCTTACAAAGCTTCTTCTGTCTATACTTGCATCTACATCCTTCACAAGTCTCCTATCACACTCTCCCCTCTTCCTTTTTTCTTCCTTATATTTTATACAAGGACTTCAGTCAATGTTTAATGTGTAATTTTGTCATATAGATCATATTTCCCTTTTATAGTATACTTAGTATTTTTGATTTTTTCCTGTTTCTTTTTCTATGTGTTGTAATGTTTGCCTACTTGATTTGAAAGGATATAGTCCTAGTGTTACAGTTCCAAGGTACCACGGACTTGCGCGATGATAGACTAGTACCCAGAATGCACCCAGTAAGTGTTACACCCATCACAGCTACCAGGCCCTGCCTGACTCGTGTGGCTCTGCCTTATTGG
>JABYPW010000616.1:0-23036 GCA_016880775.1 Phymatotrichopsis omnivora | reverse complement strand
AAAAAAAAAAAAAAAAAAAAAAAAAAAAAAAAAAAAAAAAAATAAAAAAAAAAAAAAAAAAAAAAAAAAAAAAAGTCAAAAAGCAACGTATTCAGGAAACACCAGATAGGGAAGCTTGAAAAGAAGTTACTTACATATGGTAAAATAAAATTACAGAAGTTCAATCACAATAGCTCCTAAGAAAGGAACAATAATGTTGGCAAAAGCGATGTTGGCTAAGGTTAGTACAAGGGGTTATGTAATAGAATTAAATCACAATTACCTAGTATGTTGAATTCGCTATCAGTAACCAAACAAATATAGACCATGTATCCATCTCAAGATAGTTATATAAAGAAAGAATAAAGTTTCAGAGACTCTATACGTTTTTACACTAAAAGATACGAAAAATAGAAGAGAGTGGTAGTAGATTGTTTACCAGTCCTAACTAGCAAAACCATCTCCTCTGTATGAAGCGCCAGGAAAATAGGAAATCCCCCCGGTTCTCTAATAGTGTAAGTAAATGAGAAATAAAACGCGTTGCACAAATATATAAAAAGTAATAGGTAATAGCGTATGCACGTAATAAATCTTAGCTACTGTACATGGACGCCTTCGTGCCTAACCGTTATCGTGTGCATACCCATAGCCTGTAGCCCTAATTTTTCGGAAACCAACTTTCAAATACTAATATAACTTTTCAGAGTATCATAGTAAACCTGGAAAAATGATATTAATCAGATAATAGTCCAATGGCAAAACTGCGTAGAATGTACTTTTAGCAATTGTCGATGGAAATTTAGGACGAATGGCAAATCTGAGAGAATGGATGCCTTCCCGCAGCTAAATTTAGGATGTACTACCGAGGTAGCAAATGCTAAATCTCCTTCTAGAGCCAGATATCCCACCTTCGGATTCGGATCATGAAAGAGGGGGGGGAGGGAGATGCTTTCAAAGGTTCTGGATACTCCAAACATTTAAATCTCTTCTAGAGCTCATGTGATTGCCTACATACGTTAATCAAAACAGAAATTCTGCACCTCGTCCCTTGGCCACTGCAGCAAGCGCTCCACGATAATTCCAGTGACCGTCTACTACAAACTATGACTACGATGGAAAACGATGAATTAAGAAATCCAGTCGCTTTTACTCGCAGGATAATGGACAAAGAAGAAGAATTAGCGCTCACAATGCTATGGCCTTGATAGGATAGATGAGAAGGCGGCGTCGTCGACGACGATATTATCTTACCTGTCCGAACCTGGCACCATATCTGAGATGCCATACAGGGTGGCAATATGTATACGAAAATAAGGAAGATGAGACATTCGTCATCACCATTGGATTTGACGTTAAATCTTTTACATTGATTCTCGAAAGTGGCTTTGCGAATCGTTGGAACGGAGAAACGATAACACGAGGCGATGTCAACTCTCCAGGTGAAACGTGAATTAATGGGAGATCGTTGGATGCTGCTGGTGCATGGCTCTATGAGCATGAAAAATTTGGTTCTAATGTGTTTCTGATGCCTTCTAGCGCTAATAATATGATTCTAATAGGGAAACGACTCCGAGTACCGCCGCCCGTAATATGCTTGTAGGATTCTTAACTATTCTTGCTTGAGAAACTTTGTGTACTACTACCACATTGACTAAAACTAAGGAGAAAGAGACGCGAGATGCTGAATAAAGAGACAGATGAATAAATATTTAATTCTCCAGCTAATGAACGAAAGGGCTGGACAAACAGCCTGCATTATATCCTCTCCATGCCTATGCACGAAAACCCTAAGCAAAGAAACTCCCGTAAATAAAAATAAAATAAAATCGATAAATCCTTAGACCGTTACCTCAACATCGCGAATGCAACTGCTACTGATACGCCCTCCGACCGACGGACCGAATGTTTCCACAACATGAGAAGCTTGTAGCTGTTAAGGCTTAGGAATTGGTAGTGAAGTCAGGTGTAGTACAGCACACTATTATACGAGACCAAACACATAAGTCCATGAACTTGTTCGGCCCCAATGAATTGGGTTTACCGTTAGGAATAACGTGTGTTAGGTGTTCACCTTGATTCATTCCTATCCTCATTTGAGTAATGTATGCCATAAAATAGTTATCTTGTCTCCATCAAAAGTGGTAATAAAACTTAACCACCCTAATTTACCTCTGGTTTATGCCATCCTCATCCTCCATCTCATAGCTGACAATATAGGAGTCTTGTGATCTGTAGTTTCTGACTGCTAGTTTAGAACCTAAAAGCTCTATGCTGTAAAGATAGTGTGATAAATTAGTGATGGTGAAGTCTTCAGGACTGTTATGCTATACTCATAACCTATTTTAAGATAAATTGCTAACTTATATACCTCATACTATTTGAATTTATTTGAACTTCCTGTTTATACGAGGCCCCTTCTAGTGGTAGTGTCTTTATCTACCATTCTTTATAATAACTTGTATTATCTTCCATAACCTTAATATCCTTTATTTCCCTATTCTTTTTGTAAAAAGCTATGAGGTATAGTTTTAAAACAAACCTAATCTATTTTTCTGTCTTTATCTGCCTTTTTCTTAGAAGGCCTAGTCCTATTCAGGTATATTTTTTTTTTAGCTAGATAGACTAGGTAATAGCATTTTGAGTTTCTTTATATATCTCTTTATTTATCTGAGTATATCTTTAAGGCTAAAATATGCTAGTCATGTAACAAACTACCACTCCCTGATACCAGCCTATTCTTGCCTTTCTATACCCTATAAACTTCCCTTATAACCCTTACAGTTTGTTATATAGTAGGCTCTAGCCACAAGATTACTAGGAGAGATCAGGGAACATATCCCCTATATCTGTTGTTTCCTCTGCTGAAGAAGGGCCTATCTATGGAAAATATATTAAAGTGCTAGTAACCCTTCACTAGAAAACTCACAGTCTTATAGGAATAAAGATATATGCCATAACTATAATGGCTGAACTTGATAGTTGTACTATAGGAGCCATAATCAATGACTGCTTACCTGTTCTAAAGATCAAATGCACTGTTCTAGTTAATGTCTTAACCTATGATAGTTCCTACAAGTAGGAGTGGTATTATACCACTAAGCTCTAAATGTAGGTCCTTAACCATCAAAAACTTATTGACTTTGATGTAGGTCTAACACCCATAGATGTTGACATTTATCTTCTAGTTAAGTGGTTTTATAACCATAAGCCTTATATTGACTATAACAAGGTTAAATTAGTTTCCTTTTCCTCTTAAAAGTATCAAAAGCACCTTGTTGTACCTAAGGTGGAAATAGTTTTAGCATTCTCCTTACTTAGAGATGATAACTTCTACACTAACAACTGAGTAGTTAGCGGTAGATTGGTAGGGTAGGTGGATACTCCTATCAATGAAACTATTGTATATTATTAGTGCACTGCCTTAACAAGAGCACCTATTAGAGATTTCTCTAGTAAGTTCTTGAAGGACTTCTCTACCTCCTCCTCAACTGCCTCTAAAGGATCTAAGTAGGAGCAGATTTTTTCCACTATGTTCTCTAAAAAACCTGCCTTAGCACTTCTACCCTATCTATAGTGGGATTATAAGATTAAGTTAAAGGAAGGAGCTAATCCTCCCTAGGGCTCTCTGTACAAGTTATTATAAACTGAGCTCTAGGACCTGTAGGAGTACATAGCTTAAATGACAAAAGAAGGAAAGATAATAACTTCTAAGTTACCTAGAGGTACTCCCATCCTCTTTATCAAGAAGGCTTATACATCCCTTCAACTTTGTCTAGACTACTATGGTCTCAACAGGGTTATCATTGAGAACTGGTACCCTCTGCCCCTTATAATACCACTCTATAATTGTATAGGAGATTCCTATTAGTTCTCTAAGTTGGATCTGAAGAATAGTTATAATCTTATCTATATAGCTAAAGGAGATGAGTAGAAAATAGCCTTTAGAACTATGTATAGTTAGTTTGAATACCTGGTCATACCTTTTAGCCTATCCAATACTCTATATATCTTTCAGGAGATGGTGAATACCATCTTCTATAATCTCTTAGATCTTAGTGTCATTATCTACTAAGACAATATACTTATTACAGATGACTGTACCAAGTCGTCTACCTAGGTACTAGGACATGCACAGATGTTGTTCTAAGTCAACTGCAAGGTATATTAGAACCCATGATCAACTCTTGAGCCATGGAACTATGTGATGAGTATTGTCGCTACTAATCTCTGACTAAGTGAGGTAAGGTATTAATAATATGATATACATAGGATTGGACATATACGATTAATGACAGGACTCATCACCTTGATCTTGTCATAATATACTGATTGGTCACATTGTCAGAGGACAGGACTAGAGAAGTTTGTTCTCTGAAAAGTCCTAAATAATCATGCTAAACCTTTCTTCGATTCTCTAATCATATAAATGATCTCCTTCTAGGGAATCATGAAAGAATAGGGGAATGGTAATGGAATATTTCTATAGGGTTTATTTCATTTGTAAAGTTTCTCTATATCTACTTAGTCAGAAATGGGTATTTAAGAGGGAGTAGATGAGCAATGTATTTTGTTTCTTCTTCTTCTCTCTCTAGCTATCATCTCATGTCTTGTACTATCTTTAAGCCTTAAGAATATATTTTGCTTCTCTTTGATAAATTCTCTATCTTCTCATGACTCCTCGATAAAGGTAGAAAACACAAGCAGTTCTAACTTACTAGTTGAGACATCTGAGTTCACTCAGTAAGACCCTCTTGTAAAGCTTCTTATGTCTATACCTTTGTCCACATCCTTAACAACTCTCCTGTTACACTATATTCTTATCGAGATAGCTTCTCAAGATATTGAAATGACTGAAGCAACTTCTACCTTAGCACTAGTTGTGGGAAATAGTCTCACTAGGCCTTCTTATCTTAGTCAAGCCATAAACTCTTCTGCTTCCTCTACAGGGACCTATAAGATTACCTTGTCACCAGAGGAATTAGAATATGTGAAAACCTATCTAGAAGTGATCCTTAGGGAATACAACTAAACCCTTAAGGCCATTATTAATAGAAAGGAATTTTTAGGTAAAAATGTTTTCAAAGTAGCAAAGGAAGACCTTGACGCTATATTCTTGAAGTAAAGAAATGATGTTGCTACTATTCTCTACTCCATACTCAAAGCCCACTAGGAGAGCAAGCAGAAACTCCCATCCATAATAGTAGCCTTCCCCCCTACTATTACTACTTATCTGCTCTAAGCAATTGAGCAGAATTAAAAGGAATAGAACCAGTATGCAAATCAGATAGCTGAGATGAATGTAGCTTATAGCTCAAAGGTGTACAAGCTAGAAATAGACCTGTTCAACACTTAGCAAAGGTTGACAGATACTGACCAGAGAAGGTTTAAGAGTGATGAGTAGGCCTTACAACTTCTAGCCTTACAGATTGAGCTTGATATACTCAAGAAGGCACTCAAGACAGAAAGGGAAAGTACACTCCTCCTACAGTCCTAGCTTACCAAGGCCTAAGAGGAAGTCCTTTATATGGTAGCTTAGAAGGAAGCCACTGCCTCTTCCACATCTAAAAGAAGAGGAGAAGTCAAGGCTCTGGAAGAGAAAATCACCAAGTTGGAAGCAGACCTTAAGGAATAGAAGGAAAAGTAGAGGCAGATAAAGCAACCTATACCTTATCTAAATCCTCCTCCCCTAGAGAGTGTCTCCTCAGTTAGCTCCCTATCTGACCATAACCTATTCTATCAGTTGCTACCTACAAATCTCTGAGGATCTGTACCTCCTTAGGTACCCTATAATGCTCAGGACTTTACCCCCTTTCTCCTGCAAAGACCCTCACTTCAGCCTACCATAGTGCCACAACTGCAAGGCCTTATAGCTGATGATATTGAGATAATAGTATCCTGGATTCTGGAAAGACAGATGCTAGCACCTCAGTATTAGCCTCTAGTCCTACCTGTTCCTCCTGCTCCACAGTCATACTACTGTAGTACTATGCCACTATTACCATTGCCAACCCCTTTCAAGGGACCTAAGATAAGTGACCCAACTAAGTTTAGTAGGAAGCTAGAAGAGATTAAGAAGTTCCTCATACAATGTAAAACCTACTTCAACCTCCAAGCTCATGCTTTCCCATAAGATTGGGTCAAGGTAAAGTTCATATCATCTTTCTTCACTAGCTAAGTAATGGCCTGGTGGGAGTTAACCCACTAGACCTAGAAATAAACAACAGTTATTTGGTCTAATTTCAAGGAAGCTATGAAAGCTCACTTTGCTCTTCAGCTCCTGAAGCCTATACCTCTTAGGGAAATGGTTGATGCTAAGCAAACTAAGAGAATCCTGGAGTACATCAGTAGGATATGAACCTGAACTAAAGAGTACTCTATCTAATAGAGATCTTTGTCAAATAGTTAGTGATGGGGCTCAAAAAGGATTTGAGATAAGCTATAGCCTTAAAAGGCTAGGACCTCTCTCCTGCTAAATAGGAATTGAAACTCATCTATGTAGGTCTAGCTATAGAAGATACTAAAGCAGGTATCACTGAGGCCTAGAAAAGCCAGCTGTCTCATATAAAGCCAAACTAGCCTACCCATTGGAAACCTGGTCAAAAGCAGAAGTGACTATCTAGTGGTAACCATAAGACAGAGCTTCCCTATATCTCTAGAAAGGAGCTAGAATAGGCTAAGAACTTAGCCTGTTAGAAGTGTCTTCACACCTCCTATAAAACTAATAAATACTTTGTAAAAGGTAAGAGCACTATTCCCTAGCCTAACACAAAAAGGGCAGCTAAGCAAAAAGCTTCCCTGGAGCCAGAAGATGATAAGAGTTCCCATACCTCTAAGAAGAGCAAGGGAAAGGAATAGGTAAGTCAGGTAGTGGATCTCCCTGACTCATAGAAAGAGGGGGATAATATCCCTATAATTTGAAATTGTGAATTTCTTTTGTCCAAAAAATTGTTCCCCTATGTATTTCTCAAGTTTTTGGAATTTGTGTTTTTTCCTTCAAAAGAATTATTTGCTTTGTTTGCTTGCTCAAGTTTTAGAATTTTAAGAGGAACTAGTGTTCTATGGTAATAAGCCATAGTTCTTAGTGGGAGGGCTGCCAGTATTAAGGGTTATATTTCTTGATTGATAATACCACTCCTATTTGTCTAAGGATAGCCTGAAGGCCTAAACATACTGGTCATATAATAAACTACCATTCCTTGCTAGCATTGTTCTTCACCTTCCCATACCCTATGAACCTACATATTCCAAATATCCTGTCTACTGTTATATAGAGGACTCTAGCCATGAGTTTCTTATGAGAGATTAGGGAACATATCCAATATATCTGTTGTATCATCTACTAAAGAAGGCCCTACCTAGGGCACATGTATTAAGGTCCTAGTGACTCTTCACTGGAAAACTCACAGTCTTATAGGAACCAAAACCTATGCTATCACAGAAACTGCTATGCTTGAGAATAGTACTACCAGAGACATGATCAGTAACTATTTGCCAGTTCTGAAGATCAAATGGACAGTCCCAGTGAATGTCTATACCTATGATAGTTCCTATAAGCAGGAATAGTATTACACTCCTAAGCTTCAAATACAGGTCTTTAGCCATCATAAACTTATTGATTTCAATGCAGGCCCTACACCTATAGATGTTAACATCTATCTTCCCATTAAGTGGTCTTATGATCATGAGCCCTGTGTTGACTATAATAAGGTAGAATTAGTCTCCTTTCCTTTAGAGAAGGGTCAGAAACACCTTGTAGTATATAAGGTAGAAATAGTATCTATACTCTTTTTCCATCGGTCACAATCTCTAGCGGAGCGGCACTATTTGCAAACTTAATCGAATGGCCTAACTAAGAGATAGAGCGATACATCACTAAGTGCTATCAGGGTAACCCTTTATATAGCCCTTCAGGTTATCGGTTGCATTGGCTTACAAGGACTGAACCAGTAATCAGGCAACCTTGCATGGTCAGGGAAAACTCGCTTATGCTACAAAACCCGTGACCAACTGGAAATTCGTGGTATGGAATTAGGCGAGCAGGATTTGAACCTATGACATTGCACGTTACTGCACAACGACACCAGGACAGCCATACCACTAGACTATCCTCACCCCTATGGAAATAGTATCTGCCTTCTCTCTCTTAGGTGATGATAACTTCTACACTAATAATTAAGTGGTTGGTGGTAGATTAGTCAGGAAGGTGGACACCCTAATCAATGAAGCTGTTATTCATCATTAGTACACAGCTATAACAAGAGTACCTATTCAAGACTTCTCTAATATATTCTTGCAGGCTTCCTCTACCTCCTCCTCTACTGCCTCTAAAGGGTCTAAGTGGGAACAGATCTTTCCCACCATCTTCTCTAAGCATCTTGCCTCTGCACTCCCTCCTCATTGTGAATAAGAATGTATGATTGACCTAAAGGAAGGTGCAATGCCTCACTCGGGCCCTCTGTACAATTTATTAGAAACTAAGCTCTAGGCCCTGTATGAATACATTGCTAAGATGATGGAAGAAGGTAAAATCTATCCCTCTAAATCCCTTGCAGGAGTACCTGTTACGGCAGGTGTCTTCGAGATTGGTAAGGCTCAGTAAAGTGTAAGTGCCACTCAATAGAGAAATGTATTACTGAGTAAACTCAGATATCTCAATGTGTTCTAAGTCTGGATCTACAAATACACTTTCCTATATTCGAAGAGAGAGAGAGGTAAAGTTTAGAGAGTAAGAACAAATATATTCTTAAGGCTTATAGCTAGTCTATAGACTAAAGAGAGAAGGAAAGGAAAAGACATGAAGCGACCATATAAAAGAACATCCTTGTACAGTTATGTAAGCTATGAAGTAATAAGAAAACATCTCCTCCTAAGAAAAGTAGCGCAAAAACAAACTAACATAAGTGGAAAAGAGTTCACAAGTCCCATCCAAATCACTATAAGATGGGGCAACATCCTCCACAAGAAAATCTAACAAATCAGAAGAACTACAAGAGGGACTAAGCAAAGTAGAAGGGGGGGTAGCTGATCCATTAGCCAGAGCTACCTCCGTGAAAGGTTTTCAATCTAAAAAGCATATATACAGCCCGCATGATGCACATATGATGGGTAGTGATGGAGAAGGGTTATATAATAGAGCTCTACTAAGCACAGAATGAACAGTTATGGCCACATAGTATTCATATACGTAGGTCCTAGTCGGTATCCTGGTTTTCGTTTTCGATATGTACGTTGCTATTTATTTCATTTCTTCTTCCAACCGGAACATGGCTTCTAGCTCTGGAGGCCTAGAGATGTACTTTTCCTGATCTGCTGCTATTGCTAGGCATTCTAAGATCGCGTACTATATGGTTTCGTAGTACTGGTGACAGTGCATGCATAGGTGGTCTTTGTATCCCTAGGAGGTGCTTACAAAGTAGTCAGACTGCCAGGACCTCATTTGGAATATTCAGCTTACAATTTCAATTAGCAGCTTGAAGATCTGGTTTTTGCCAAGGGAGATTTCTTCATCGTCCTGGGAGTGTTCCTTTGTTATCATTTGCCATCATTCGATTAGTTTTTCCTTTAGCCTAGTTTCTAATTTACTGGTCGTGTATAGCGATGGGGTCTGCTTGCCGTCTTTCACTATTCTGTGCAATCATGCTCCAGTTTCTAGGTACAGGATGATGCTTCTTAGAATGTTCTCGAATTGAACCAGTGGGGAACTTCCGGGTCTATGTATGTTCAGGGTATTCTACTTTAGGACATATAGTCTATTTTGTTTTCCCTTGATCATTTTCCTTCCTATAAGGCCTCTATGGGTATTAGTGTATGCAGTTGTTTTCAGGAGTAGGTAGGTGGTTGGTATCACCGATGTGATCAGGTGCTCTAGGTCCATTATTGTGGATATTCTTATGACATATCTCTCCTGGAGGTACTATATCCATGCTTCTAGGGGGGGTATCTTTGCTTGAGCTAGGACTTGGTATGTGTTTATAGTGCGAAGGTGTCTGGTGATCTATTTGGCCATTCTGTAGAACTATGTGGTCAGGAGTTTGATGGTCGTTCGATCTGGCTCGAAGACCATTGCACTGTAGGTCATTTACAGTATCAATATTCCCATCACCAGTCTACTCTGATTGTGTGGGGTGAGCCCCTTGTACCTTGTATTGTCTTTTCTGATGAGTGTAAACTGTTTCATAGCATGTGCTATGCGGGTCTCGTAGTGGATATACGGGGTTCATTTGGTGGATGCGAAATATCCTAGGTACCTTGCTACTTTTTTAGGCATTATTGCTGCGTCGCTTATTATCACTAGTTGGTTTTCATCTTGTGGGATTTTCTCGTGGTGTATTTCCTAGTGTAAGAGGTCTGTTTTTAGGGTGGAGAATATTATTTTCATCAGGGCTGCTTTTTGTTCCAGCCTTTAGTACTCATTTCAGATTTTTCCCCTATTATCTTATCTTGTCCTCCCTTGGATCACTGATGTACGGATAGGGCGTCGCACTCAATTAAGAGCATATGACATAGTCGCGTAACACAGGAGTGATCTCGCTAAGCGCCGTCAGGGTAACCCTTCATACAGCCATTATGGTCATCGGTCGCATTTGCTTACAGGGACTGAACCAGTAATTAGGCAACCCTGTACAGTCGGGGAAAACTCGCTTACGCTACAAAACCCGTGACCAACCGGTAATTCGTGGTATGGAATGGGATGAGTGGGATTTGAACCCACGACCTTACACGTTACCGCACAATGACACCAGGACAGCCATACCACTAGACCATCCTCACCCCTTTTCCCCTATTATCCTTTCAGTTCTTTGAGTATACTATAACCACAAAGTCATCGATAAAGGAGCCTTTATTCTGTGGGTCACTGCCTTTATGGAGGGGGGCAATGTATATGATGAAGAGTAGGGGTGAGATCGGTGATCCTTGTGGCATTCTAGATTGGATGCGATGTAGGGCTTTTGTTGCTCCTGGGAAGACCATCTGAATGGACCTGTTGCTCATGAATGAGAGTACCTAGTTTGTGAGATATGCTGGAGTATTTCCTTCTTCAAGTCTTTTCCTAAGTTCTTGTTATTCCATGTTGTCAAAGGCTCTAGTGATGTCGAAGAATCCTGTCCTCAATTTGTACCCTGCCTTCTAGATATAGTCTACCTCATGGAAGAGTCTATTTGCTGCATCTGCAATGCCTCTTTGTTTGATGGCTCCATACTAGAATGCTGAGATCATGTTGTTATGTATAGCAAATTCATATAGCCTATCATGTGCTACCTTTTCCACTATTTTCGAGAGCATGTTGAGTAGAGCTGTTACTTGGTACAACTTAACCGGTCCATAGTCCTCTTTTCCTGGTTCAGGTATAAGCACTCCGAGGGCTTCTTTTAGGTTATCTGGGTGGTATCCATGGCCTGAGATTTCATTGACTATTCCTTTGAGAATATGTGGTGCTCCCTTGGCTACCTGTTTCCAGACTAGGTATGGTATTATATCCCTTCGTAGGGCTGTATTCCTAGTCTATCAGAGAGCTTCTTGGATTTCCATTTCTATCACTTCAGGCATGTCCAGATGCCAGGTAAGTGTCAGTACATCTGGTTGTGGTTTAGGGGGAAAAGTTATTTGATTATCTGAGCCTCGTACTATATAGCTATTCCAGCTGCAATTGTAGGCTTATGATCTCTTGATGTTCTCATTTGTACCAACTTATAATTCCAGAGGTCTTAGTTGGTAGCGTTTTCGACACATTGATTCCAGTGATGTTCTTTTATAGCCTAAATTATTTGGAAGTATTTGTTTCTTACCATGTTTCTATTTTCCTTAGTAGTCTGTCCATGTTTATATCTTCTTATTTCTCGCTTAAAGATTTTCTATTCCATGGCTATTTCCATATTCTACCATGGCTTAGAATATTTCGAGATATTTTTCTTCAGTACTGCATTATACAGGGTTTTTGTAATCTGGTGTATCGTTTTCTATATCCAATGTTGGAAGTTTCCCTGTTGGTCCCATTCTGTGACAATGCCTTCTAGTTGGTAATATACCTCATTGACCTTATTTTTGTCATAGGCTAGGAAAAGGGTCTAGTTTGGCATCAGTCTCTCTTGTTCAGTGTCTTACAGGTGTAGATCTATCATGACTGGGAAGTGATTACTCCCCACATCACCTTCAACTACTGGTGGTATAAGTCGTCTATACATGTTCATGCTTGCGGCAACACAGAGTGTAAACGCCGCGGACGACAATGCGATCATACGGTACTTAAATGTGCTAACTGCGATGCCGCCCACCCCGCCAACGATCCCCTCTGCCCCGTATACTTGCAAGCCTTGGCCGACAGTAACAAGCGAGTGGAGAACCTGCGCGCCGTGATGGAAGAGGGAATGGAGACATAGGGCCCCTCGGTTTTTCATCTCTTTTTCTGCTTTTGTTGTTCCCTTTGTGTAAGAGTTTCGTGAGTTTGGCATGTGTTTTCTCCTTTGTCTTTTTCTCTTTCCCTTTTCTTTGGTTAGTGTATTTCGCTAGTACCTCGATTCCTCCCGGTTGTTGTAAGGTTCGCCTCGCTGGAGATGGGAAAGGGGTTCCCTGGGCTTTTCTTTTTCCTTTTCGCTTAAAGTCTTTCTGCTGTTTTGACGTACTGGGTGGTCGCGCTTTGCGCCAGTCGCGTTTTCTTTTTGGTTTTTACTTTCCCCCGCCGCTCTTTCCTTTCTGCCCCGTTTCTTCTTTAGTTTATTGCGTGTAAGCGAGGAGGATTCGGGAACAAGCCGTGTATTTTATCTTGTAAACCGTAGGCTGCGATACCGACGCTAGGTCGGCTGTCTTTTACCTCCGTCATAGCTTTTCATAGCTGCACACGGAGGTTCTTTTAGACGACCCCTGACGGGGTCGTAAAGATAAAATAAAATTGAATTACCCCCCCCCCTGTTCATGCTTGCGAAGATTATGTCTATGACTCCGTCCTGATTTCCTCTATGGTCCTTTTGAGTAACCTCTCCAGGGATATTGGTACATACATGCCCTGTGGCGGTTGCTCTCTCTAATAGCTGTTGTGCGTAGTGTAGCTTATGCCACATGTATGCCCTAAACGGGCTCCAGTCCAGATGGTGGGTATTGAAATCTCCTAGTACTATTCTATGGCCATTGTATTTTTAGAATACCTGTGTTAATACTTTTGTTTATTCTGTACCTTTTAGGTATACATATACTGTGAAAAAGGAAAAGGAAAAGGAAAAACCCTTCGACTTAAAACTCAGCGCCACAACATCTGGGTCTAGAATCCCAGGTATAGGAAAGAAAGAAAAATGCCCTGCTATCCACTTTTCCATATAAACTACTACTCCATACTTGATTCTTCTATCTCTTCTTTTCTGGGGTACTATTATCTCATATCCTTTCACTCTCATTAGGTTTCCTTGGTGTAGGTATGGGTGCTGAATGGCTATTATTTGTGCTGGGGTTTTTTAGTTTTGCATGTAGTTGATAAACACTTGGTTATTTCCTGCACAGTTGAGTGTTACCAGTCTGAGGGTCTTTGTTGCTCTTGAGATGCTTTTGGTCATCCCTCTGGTGTTGTACTACATTGACATATTATTCATTTTGTTCTGTTTCTCATCAGAGGCATTCCAACCTACACGGTTAGATCATTTCCTAGAATTGTTGGTATTTTTCTTTTCGTGCTGGGCAGTCAGGGTAGTTTGGCGCATGGCTGTTCTAGCAGTTGATGCATTGGACTACTTCTCATACATAGTACGATCCTAGTTTGTGTTCTCTCTCTAGTTGTCCTAGGCATAATGTCAAATGGTTCTGATTTTCACATGTGTGAGGATGGTTTTGGATATCATGTACCTGTGCACAGATAGTGCACATTTGAAGTGGTTCTTAGCAGGCTGCTTTCAGGTGTCCTAGCCTCCTGCACTTGTTGCATTGCATGTATGGTGTAGATAAGTGGAGCAGTTCAGTTTTTCTTCGTCGATTGTATAACAAGGTTCATTGAGGGGTGTGAATCAGATATGAAGTGACTTTTCTTTTATTCCTGTCAAGTTACTTTATATCCCATACCCCAGGCAGGCCATTTACACTCATCCAAGAGCAAGAACATAACCAGAGAGTAAAGGATGATCCTGTGCCTACTCATACTGGGAACCCAAAAGAAAAAAGAGAAAGGAAAGAAAACGCAGACAACTACATACAAAAGCCAACTGGGGAAAAGCAATTGCTAGGTGAACCTTGAAACAACGAAAGAAAAACACCCTACATAGACTACATGAACAAGTAGAAATAAAAGAGAGAAAGAAAGAGAAATGTGTAAACTCTGCCTCGCTTTACCAAAGTGGAAAAACACTAATTCTATCGTAGAAAAGCAAAAAGAAGGTAAGGGAAGATGAAACTAGACTCCTCCCATAGTCGTAAACTTATCCTTTCTGTTAGACTTGGCAAGTTTGGCCTGGATCATCATCATACAGATCAGATCATTCACTTTGTAGGGGCTAGCACAGTTCGTATATCGGAGGACAGTGTTCTCACAGGCGAAGCCTTTCGGCTGTTTGCAGTCGGCTACACCACAGGTATGTTCAGAGATTGTATAGGGGCTGGTGTAGAGATGGCAGCAAGGAGGGGACTGGCAGTTTTGAACAGGGTGTCCAAACTTTGAGCAGCGGGAGCATTGGGTGTCGGCACCGAAGGGGATGTACTTGACAGTGTGACGAGTTTTGTTGAGGATGGTGAGGCCCTTGAGGATGTGAGCCTCATTGTTGTTGTCAATAACAGTAATCACAAGTAAGCCGTGATTCTGTTTGTTGATTTTGGTGCTAGATGTCAGCCACTGCAGGGTCATAGTGAGGGTAACACCGGAGTTATAGCATTCGATCTCCTAATGGAGTTAGGACATCTGTCCTATGGTGTTCAGATTAGTAGCGGTCGGGATGGCATAGATGATATACTTTTTCCATGTGTGATTGCGGTTGATTCCTTTGACTTCTGCAAACTTGCCAACAGCTTTGGTAATGACAGGTCTGTAGGCAAGGATGGTGGCTACGGTGACTGTCTCCATGGTAGTGAGGACAAGCATGGTAGGGTTGTTATTGCAGCATCATTAGATGCGCAGGAATAAGGGGGCTTTAGCTTTATCTAGGGCTAAGTTGACACAGTCGCAGATTTGAATGTGAGCGTCCTCACTGAAGGCCATTGGTTCCTTGATATTATTACAGATAAGCTGTACCAAGTGGTCTACCTAGGTACCAGAACATGTGCAAGTCAATCATTAGGTATGTCAAAACCCGTGATCACTTCTTGATCCATGGAATTACGTGACGAGTGTTGTCGCCATGGAGCTTTGACTAAGCGAAGTAAGGCATTGACAATACAATGTACACGGGATCAGACATACGCGATCCATGACGGGACTCATCACCCTGATCTCATCATGATATGCTGATCAGTCACATCATTAGGAGACAGGACGAGAGGAGTTTTCTCTGAAAAGTCCTCAACGATCAAGCCAAAACTCTTCTGTCGATTCTCCGATTGCAAACTGATCTCCTTCTAGGGAATCGTGAAAGAGCAAGGGAATCGGGATGGAATGTTTCTTTGGGTTTCGTTTCATTTGAAAAAGTTCTCTGTTTCTACTCAGTCAGAATTGGGTATTCAAGAGGGAGCAGACAAGCGATGTGTTTTGTTTCTTCTTCTTCTCTCTCTAGCCATTATAAGAAATCTTGTACTATCTTTGAGCCTTAAGAATATATTTTGCTATCTTCTTGTGAAAACTATTGTTCTCTCTCGACTCAACAATAAAGGTAGAAACACAAGCGGTTCTAGCTTGCCAGTTGAGATATCTGAGTCTACTCAGTAATACCCTCTTGTGAAGCTTCTTGTTCTGATACCTACATCTACATCCTCAACAAGTCTCCCATCACACTATATTCCTATCGAGATGGCTTCTCAAGATATTAAAATGACTGAAGCATCCATGGCCTTGACACTGGTCATTGGAAACAGTCTCACTAGGCCCTCTCAGCCTAGATGAGCCACACGCTCTTCCGCTTCCTCTGCAGGGACCCATGAGATTACCTTGTCACCGGAAGAACTCCAATATGCTATGACCTATCAAGAAGCAATCCTTGGAGAATACAACAAGACCCTCAAGGCCATCCTTGATGGAAGGAGTTTTCTAGGCGAAATAGTTTTTAAAGCAGCAAAGGATAACCTTGATGCTGCTTTCCGCAAGCAAAGAAATGATGTTGCCACCATTCTCTACTCCACAATCAAGACTCATAGGGAAACCAAAAGGAAGCTCCCGTCCATAATAGTAGCCTTCCCCCCTACTATCACCACCTATCTGCTTCAAGCAATTAAGCAGATTTAGAAGGAATGAAGTCAGTCGGCAATCAAGGAAGCTGAAGCCAATGTAGCTCATAGTGCAAAGGTTCACCAGCTGGAAATAGACCTTTTTACTGCTCAGCAAAGGTTGACTGAACTCAACTAGAAAAGGTTTAAAACTGATGGCTAGGCCTCCCAAGTGCCTGGCTTGCTGGCAGAAATTGGAGCCCTTAAACGAGACCTGGGAATTAAAAGGGATACTATCCTACTCCTCCAAAACCAGCTGGCTAAGGTCCAAGAAGAAGTCCATCACCTAGAGGCTCAGAAAAAAGCCTCCACCTCCTTAGCTAATAGAAGGGAAGAAGTTAAGACATTGGAAGAAAAAATTTCTAAGCTGGAAAATGATCTGGATGAATGGAAAGAAAAGTATAGGCAAATGAAGAAGCCTGGGTCTAGCCTTCCCTCCCCAAGGAGTCCATCTCCGATTAGCTCCCTGACTGATACCAACCTATTCTATTATTCTCTTCCTCACATTAGAGGTTCTGCATCATAAAGAAGGCCTTCAGAGGTGATCGATATCGACTCCTTTATTCCCGGAAGACCCTCTGCAGAACCTACTCTGGCGCCGCAACCACGGCAGCTCTCAGCTACAGATGTTGAAGCTATTGTCACTAGAATACTTGAGAGGTAAACCCCTACTCCTCAGGGACCACCAGTTGTCCCACCTGTCCCACCTGTTCCTCCTCAGTCCTATTACTCTAGTATAGCTCAGCTACCTGTTCCTGGCCCCTTTAAGGGCCCTAAACTAAGTGATCCAGCCAAGTTTGGTAGGAAGCCTGAAGACATTGATAAGTTTCTGATGCAGTGCGAAATATATTTTGACCTCCAAGCCCACTCCTTTCTACATGATTGGGTCAAGGTAAAGTTCACATCAACTTTCTTTACCAGGCAGGCATTAGCTTGGTGGGAATCCTGTCATGCAACCTGGACCCTCTCCATGGTGATATGGTCAGATTTCAAGGAAGCCCTCAGAACCTATTTTGGAAGGTACCTTTTAAAACCAGCCTCCCTATGGGACATGGTTAATGCAAGACAGATGAAAGGCATCCTCGAATATGTTAGCCGAATGAGGACCTTGAACCAGATTGTCCTCCACCCACCAGAAATCTTTTTCAAATAGTTGGCCAGGGGACTTAAGAAGGACCTACAGTAAGCCATAGCCCTCTAAGCTGAGCATCTCACTCTAGCAGAATGGGAAGCTAAGCTTATTCAGGTAGGATTGGCCATGGAAGATGCCGATGCTACTGCTGCTGAAGCATAAAAGGGGTAAGTACTAAGTTCTAAACCTAACCAGCAACCCCAGAGGAAACCTGGCTAGAAGGAGAAGCATCTGCCTGGTACTACTCAGAAAATGGAACTTCCCTATGTTACTGGCAAGGAACTAAAGTGGGCTAAGAAGAATTCAGCTTGTCAGAAATGCCTGCATACATCGCACAAAACCGAGGACTGCTTTGCGAGAGCAAAGAGTACCATCCCTCAACCTAACATGAAGAGGGTGGCAAAATGCAAGGCAAGTCCAGATGCTGAAGATGAGGAAAGCTCCAGGGCCTCAAAGAAGGGCAAAGGCAAGGAAGTGGCAAGCAGGGTGATAGACCTCCCTGATTCTTGGAGAGAGGGAGATAACATCCCCATGATTTGAAGTTACTTTCCTTTATTGAAGAAAAGTTCTGTGATTTTTTTTTCCTTTATCAAAAGAAAAGTTAGCTTATTTGTCTTGCTTTCTCAAGTTTTGATTTCTTCAGGAACTAGTGTTCTATGGCAAGCGCCATGGTTCTTGGTAGGAGGGCCGCTAGTATTAAGGCTTGTAATTTCTATTGATGATACTAACCCTGTTTGTCTGAGGATGGCCTGAAGGCCGAAACATGCTGGACATGTAACAAACTACCATTCACTACCAAGTATTATTTCCTCCCCTTCCCATACCCTGCAACCAGCACCTTTCATACTTTTAATTTGTCATATAGTGGGCTCCAGCCACGAGCTTCCCAGGAGAGATTAGGGAACGTATCCACTATATCTGTTATGTCATCTACTAAGGAAGGCCCTGTACAGGGTACATGTATCAAAGTTGCAATGACTCTTCGCTGGAAAAGTCACACACTTACAGGAACAAAGAACCATGCTGTTACAGCAATTACCAAGTTAGACAATGGTGCTACAGGAGCCATGATCAGTGAACGCTTGAAAGTTCCGAAGATTAAGCAAACCGTCCCAGTCAACATTTATGCCTACGATAGTTTCTGCAATCAGGAGTGGTACTACACCCCAAAGCTGCAAATGCAGGTCCTCAACCATCATGAACTTATTGATTTCGATGTGGGTCCTACTCATACAGACGTCGACATATACATTCCAGTCAAGTGGTTTCGTGACCATGAGCCCTGTGTCGACTATGACAAAGTAGAATTGGTCTCCTTCCCATCTGAGAAGTGTCAGAAACACTTTATAGCACCCAAGGTGGAAATGGTCTCCGCCTTCTCATTACTAGGTGATGACAACTTTTACACCAACACTTAGGTAGTTGGTGGCGGATTGGTTGGGTAGGTGGACAACCCAATCAATGAAGCAGTCATTCACCATTGGTGCACAGCCATGACAAGAGCACCCATCAGAGACTTCTCTAATGTGTTTCTATGGTCCTCCTCCATCTCGTCCTCTGTCTCCTCCTCTACTGCCTCCGACGGATCCAAGTGGGAGCAAATATTTCCCACAGTTTTCTCTGAGCAACTTGCCTCTGCACTCCCTCCTCATCGGGAATGGGACTGCAAAATTGACCTGAAGGAAGGTGTGACACCTCCCTGGGGCCCTCTGTACAAGTTATCAGAAACTGAGCTCCAGGCTCTGTGGGAATACATTGCCAGAATGATAGAAGAAGGGAAAATCTACCCTTCTAAATCCCCTGCAGGAGTGCCTATCCTATTTGTTAAGAAAGCAGATGGATCTCTTCAGCTTTATATGGACTATCGTGGCCTTAATAAGGTGATTATCTAAAACAGGTACCCCTTACCCTTGATGACTGAATTGCGGGACCACATTGGGGCTTCCTATTAGTTCTCCAAGCTCGATCTAAAGATTGGGTACAATCTCATTCGGATAGCCAAAGGCAATGAGTGTAAAACCGCATTCAGAACCAGGTATGGTTAATTTGAATACTTGGTAATGCCCTTTGGCCTGTCAAAGACACCCTCTGTCTTTCAGGAAATGATGAACACCATCTTCTGTGATCTCCTAGATCTTGGTGTCATCATTTACCAAGATGACATACTCATATATGCAGAAACTAAGGAAGAGCATGATCATTTGGTCTAGCAAGTTCTCCGCCATCTAGACGAAAACAAACTGGCCCTGAAACCCTCTAAGTGCATGTGGGCAGTTTATGAAGTTGAATTCCTAGGCTTCATGATCTCAGACAAGGGAGTGTCAATGGCAGAAGATCGAGTCAAAACAGTTCAGGAATGGCCCATACCGTCTACAGTCCATGACATTCACTTGTTTTTGGGATTCGCCAACTTCTACCAGATCTTCATCAAAGGATTCTCCAAGTTAGTGACACCCTTAATGAATCTCACCAAGAATGACCAGCCATGGACATAGGAAATCAAGGAATAGCTTAGTTTTGATACGCTCAAGGAATTGTTCACCACTGCTCCCATACTGGTCTATTATGACCACACTCTCCCCCTAGTTGTAGAAACTGATGCTAGTGACTTCGCCAGTGGTGGTGTTCTCTCACACTAGTTCCCTGATGGATCTCTCCAATGCATAGTATTTTATAGCAGGAAAATGCATCCCCCAGAATGCAACTACAAGATATATGATAAGGAGATGCTGGCTATAGTTGATTGTCTCTACTACCAGTGGAGGCATTGGTGTTCAGGGTCAGCCCATGTTGTAACGGTAATCAGGGACCACAAGAACCTCTAGTATTTCTTGACAACCAAGGTTCTCTCCCAGAGGCAGGTAAGGTGGATGGAGAAAATGGGTAACTTTGATTTTCGTATTGTCTACTGACCTAGAACCTACAACACCAAGGCGGATGTTCTCTCACGCTGTGGGGACCATGCCCCTAGAGAGGGGGCACCTGAGTAAGGGCTGCTCTTCCTTAAAAAGGGTCAGTATATTATGGCTGTTGAAAGATCGCTAATGGCCTTGCACCCTACCATTGTCGAAGAAATGAAGATAGCATCTGCCTAGGATCAGGATTATCAGGACCACCTTCAGACTCCTACTAGGTACTATTTAGTATCTCAGGGGCTGCTGAAGTACAATGGCCTCTGGTATATTTCACTCTCCCTTCATAAATAGGTCCTTGAATCCAGACACAATCACCCCATGGCTGGCTACCTTGGCTGTGATAAGACTTATGAACTTATCGATAGGGACTTCTACTGGCCAACCATCAGGAAGGACATCACCGAGTATATATCCTCCTGTGACAAGTGTCAGAGGAACAAAGCAAGGAGACACAAGGCCTATGGTAAACTCCTTCCTCTCGAAGTACCCTATTATCTGTGGGAATCAGTGTTGATGGACTTAATCACAGATCTCCCTTCCTCTGATGGCTTTACCTAGATATGGGTCATTGTAGATCAATTCAGTAAAATAGTGCATTTCATACCCTTAGGCCCAAACACCAACTCCCAGTTCTTGGCCAACACCTTTGTCTATGAGATTTGGAGGTTCCATGGGTTACTGACCAATATAGTCTTGGATAGAGATCCCAAGTTTGACTCCTTCTGGAAGGAAGTGATGGATAAGCTTAGGATCAAGCTCTCCAAGTCCACGGCAGCTCACCCCCAGACAGACGGCTAGACAGAATGGCTCAACCAAATCCTGGAAGTATACTTAAGAGCTTACATCAATTTCGATCAAACAGACTGGGTTTTATTCCTACCCTTGGCTGAGTTCGCCTACAACAATACTCAGTCCTCTTCGACTGGCGTTTCTCCATTCTTTGTAAATTTTGGGTTCCATCCATCCTTAGATGCAACACAGCAAGTCATATTCTTCAAGGGCGCCGAGGAGCTCTAACACTCCTGGACTGGCCTTAGGCAAAGGCTCCTAGATACCCAGGTCAAGTCAGTTAATTGGTATGACAAACACCACTAGGAGTTCCCTTCAGCCAACCCAGGTAACCTTGTCCTCCTCAAATGGGGAAATTTTCCTTCTCCGTGGCCTTCCCATAAACTGGACTCCAAGTTTGCTGGACCTTTCCGAATAGTTCAAAAGGTGGGGGAGAGGGGCTATAAGCTCAAACTCCCCTTCTCCTGGAAGATGCACCCAGTATTCCATGTCTCCCAGCTTGAACCTTACCGAGAATCTGCAAACTTCCCTAGGACTCCTGCCTCTGCTCCAGAGATCAAAAATGGGGAACAATACCCCTTTGTCAAGGAAGTCTTCAAGGTTAAGTACGATCGAAGGTCTAAAAAGCTCTAATACTTTATCCTATGGGAAGGATACTCTAATGATGAGGGCTCTTGGGAACCAGAGGAAAATCTCTTGATAAACGGTGAACCTATTGAAGAATTGGCCAACTACTGAAAACGTTATCCTAATGCTGAAAAAAGGGCCATAGAAGAAGAAGATGCTCTACCACGCAAGCAAAGGAGAAGGAATTGAGTAAGTAACCCTTCCTTCTATCTAAGGTTGATGATGACTGTCCCAGGAGATGGATACAACACTGTGTCAGGACACTCAACCCCAAGCAGGTCTCCTTCTCGCAACCTGTGGACTGTTATCCTCTCACCTGATCCTAGGGACATTCCTACTTGTCTCTAGTAACAAACCTCTGCTAAACTGTTGACCATCATGCATGGGGACCATGCGCCTTAGGAGGGGTGTAGTGTTACAGATAAGCTGTACCAAGTGGTCTACCTAGGTACTAGAACATGTGTAAGTCAATTGTTAGGTATGTCAAAACCTGTGATCACTTCTTGAGCTATGGAATCATGTGACGAGTGTTGTCGCCATAGAGCTTTGACTAAGCAAAGTGAGGCATTAACAACACGATGTACACGGGATCAGACATATGCGATCGATGACGGGACTCGTCACCCTGATCTCATCTTGATATGCTGATTGGTCGCATTGTTAGGGGACAGGACGAGAGGAGTTTTCTCCGAAAAGTCCTGAACCATCAAGCCAAAACTCTTCTGTTGATTCTCCGATCGCAACCTGATCTCCTTCTAGGGAATCATGAAAGAGTGAGGGAATCGGGATAGAATGTTTCTTTGGGTTTCATTTCATTTGAAAAAGTTCTCTGTTTCTACTTGGTCAGAATTGGGTATTTAAGAGGGAGCGGATGAGCAATGTATTTTCGGCTTCTTCGCACCTTCAAACTACCCCCTACATTTTAGTTCTCAGCTATTAGTATCTATATCGCATCGTCAAATATCGTGACAATGTCACGACGACAACAGACAAAAACCCCCGACCCCCAACTGCCCCCAATTACACCTCAGTCAAGGGCCGAAGCAGACTCAATCTACGGCGTATTCCACGAGTTCAAGTCCTCCCCCCTCGCACAATGCATCAGAGAAAAGAAAACGAACTACGCAAGCGACCCAGACATCATCAACTATGTCAAGTCCAAGCAGTTAGAGTTCTTCTCTAGTGCTGTCCCCTCCCTCATTGCCTCCGTGGCCAAAATCCAGGAAGCAGTCGCCGCTATCGCTGCCGGCCAACAGTCGCTCGAAGCCCGC
>JABYPW010000615.1:0-23037 GCA_016880775.1 Phymatotrichopsis omnivora | reverse complement strand
ATTCTAAACCCTACACCACCTGAGAAAAGTGAAGCCACCTACCTCAAAGGCTCATAGATTCCTTCATATCCTCCCCTATGCCTCTAAAAGTCATACAAGAATAGCTCAAAGGAGTGACGGATGACCCAGTACTCCACTTATATGTTACTGCCCAACAGCTCAAATTCTTCACTACGATAGCACCATCGCTGGTCACCTCTATGAATAAGATTCAAGAGGCTATCACTGACATTACTACTGCCCAATATTTGCTTGAAGCTTGCTTTAACAAACTTGAGGCTATCACTACCTACAATGCTGCTGCTATAGCCCCAGTTAAGGCAGGCCCCACTGAAATTAACCTTACCCTTTCTGATTCCATCAAAAAGCTATGGTCAGAAATATCCAAAACTGATAAGTTAGTAAAGAAGATTTCTTCCTCCCTCTCCTCCCTATCTCCCGCTATGCCACCTGTAGTGCCCCCCACTACTGATAACACCTAGGATCAGGTAGTGAAGAAAACTGAAGGTAATGACTCTGGTATGCCATAACCGACTGGTACTTGCCTGCCTACCCCAAAGTACCCTAGCAAACACAAGTAAGAAATCATTGTCAATCTTAAAGCAGAACTCCCTGAGTTAAACCCCATCACTGTCTACAAGCTATCAACCCTGCATTGATTGACAAGAAAGCTCTGTCCGCCTACCGTATCTGCTATATCTAAATAGCTAGAGTAAGCAACATTTTCCTCTCCATTATAGACAACATGATAGCCTACTAATTACTAGCATACATGCTAACTGTTGATGAATATTTTTGTAAGTTCTTCCCCACTCTCACTGGCCTCTGCCAGAACTTCCTATATAAGAAGTATATTGTATACAATATGATAACCCCCATCCTCAAAACCTCCAAGCTTCTTGAGCCCTACCCAATGCTCCCAGTAATGCTACTTTCCCTATCACCAGCTGAAGTACACATTCTCCCCCTGTTGCTAATTTTGTACTGGACCCTATACTATCTTCGAACATTTCTATACTAACACAGAATGTAAATGCCATGGACAACAATGCGACTACATGGTACTTAAGTGTGCTACTTGTAATGTTACCTACCCTGCCAATGATTTACTTTACCCCAATTACTTAAAAGCTCTGGCCAAAAATAACAAGCGAGTGGAGAACCTGCATGCTATAATAGAAGAGGGAATGGAGACTATTATCCCCTCAGTATCTCATCTATTTATTTGCTTTTGTTGTTCCCTTTATGTAAGAATTTTGTATGTTCACTTACTTGCTAATATAGTTAGTTATGCAGGTGGTTAATTATTTACTGACCTTCATATTAGTCATTATGTATTGTATATATCTTTCTCCAGATGTGGTTGACAGTAGTGAAGTAGGCGCTAAAGACTTCATTATTATTATAGGCTATCTTGTAGTTGCTATCTATCATGTGATAGAAGATCTTTCCTTGCTGGTTGGTGACCATGTTCATGAGTTCATATTGGGAGACTTGTGGAATTAGTGAGAAGACTTCACACTCTACTTCCTTGAGTACTCTTTTGCCTTTGTCCTGGACAGGCTTTATAGTCTTACTAGAGTCAGTGTCAGAGTCACATTCACTCTTATCTCTTACAAGCTTTAACTTGTTACTCCTCATAGTGCTTGAGTGGCATTAGGTTTACAAAACTCTAGAGGATAAGAGGGGGGTGCTAAAGGTTCTTTTTATGTTTCTTCTAGGTATGCTAGGTCAATTTATGTGCTTAGGGGGGCGCTGTTATAGGGGGTCAATTTTTCTTCTATAGTAGGCTGGTAGTATAGGACTAGTTCTAGAGCTCTAGCCATACTTTACTGCTCTTAGGGCAAGCTCTAGGAGGGGAGAAGAGGGGTTTGATAGCTTCTGCAGTACTCTGGTAGAGCTAGTTATCTTGGGAGGCTATATATATGATAGTGGTGTACCCTGTAGAGCTGGTTTATGTTTGGGGTATAGGGGTCACTTAGGATCCTATAAGTAACAAGGGGTTTTGCTTAGCTATCTAGATATTTTCTAGCTGGTATTCAGTAATTCTGTTGTTATTTTCCTATTCTTAGTTCTAGTCATGCTTGTAGAATAGGTCTACTTAGTGGAACCCTTTAATAATTGTAATGGCTAGGGAGGGGATAACTGCACTTTGCAGTATAGAGAGGCTAGAAATAGTAGTGGGGGGGGATGGAGGATTGGGAGGTTTTAGTGCTAGAGATAGAGATAGGGTTTTGCTGGGATATTTTATTTTTCCAACTATATATGTTCACTTAATTTTCAGCTCTGCCTATGAACTTTGGACCAACCTCAATCCATAGGTTAGGTAGTGATTAAATAAGACAAGTAACTGACAGGAAAGTGTAGCAAAGTTTTGCTAAAGTCCAAGAGAAAAGGACAAACTAATTTTCATGATAATCAGTTATGGTCTTGATGATGGAGTAGGAGCATGATGGCAAGAAAGAAGAGCAATATACCCTCCTATAGTTAGCATGATATGGGCATAGCATACTAGCAAATTAAGGCCATATAATATATCTAAACAACTAGGAGTGAACTTCGCTAAGCATTATCAGGATAACCCTTTATACATCTATTGTGGTCATCGGGTGCAATCGCTTATGATAGACATGATAACAGACTAAACTTGCTAAGGAAGCCTAGGATGAATTGCTGATTACCCTTCTCAGGACTACCATATGGTCAGGGAAATTCTCTTATGCTATTAAACTTAAAACTAACCAGTAATTCATGGTATGGAATGAGGTAACCAGGATTCAAACCTACGACATTATATAGGCCCATACAATAACAATTGGAAAGCTATACTGCAGCACTATCCTCACCACAGCAAGAAAGAATAGGATATTGCTCTCCCTCAATTCACTATTGTATAGGCAGGGCATGTACACAAACTTGATTGTAAAGACATAGCTAAATATATAGGAGTGATCTTACTAAGTACTATCAGGGTAACCCTTCATGCATCTATTGAGGTTATCAGTCACATTCGCTTACGATAGATATGACAATAGGCTGAACTTACTAAATAAGCCTAGGTTATATTACTATATGAGCTTCCCTAAGCAACTTGATGCCAAAAGAACCAGGGCATCATGCTCAATTAAGAGCATATGACATAGGTTCAGTGGCTCCCACTTTTGGGTTATTGCTTCCCCCACCTTTTTAGGTCCAAGTGTGATATCCTGAGCATACCCAAAGGTATGCAGGTAGATACGGCAACAGGCTGAGGAGTCTGTAGACTAGCCTAAGCTGACCTCAGGTTAAACCGTTGATTACCTTCCTCAGAACTACCAGGGTACTTACACCTTAAAAGGTTTGCTGCCTTTGCTGGCCTTCATTGATACCCAAGTAGACCCCTTAGAGACAAGTCCTAGTTGCCTCCACCACTGTCACACTCATTAGTACCTACTACTACTCAGCACTTTAATCTAGGGTGATGGGAAAGAGACACCAGTAATGTGTTAAGTAGGCCCTCGCTTCCTCACCCTTTAGGTTATATTACTGATTACCCTTTATAGAATAACCACTCAGTCTAGGAAATTCAATTACACTATACAACCTAAAACTAACTGGTAATTTGTGGTATAGAATAAGGTAAGTAGGATTTGAACCTACAACATTATATGTTACCGCATAGCAACACCAAGATAGCTATACCACTGCACTATCCTCACCTGGCAAGAAAGAAGAGGATATGCTTCTCCCTTAGTTTACTATTATATAGATAGAGTGTATACACAAACTTAATTACAAAGACATAGTCACATATATATAAGCAATCTGACTAAGCGCTATCAGGTTAACCCTTTATATAATGGCAAGAATGAAGAGAATATTGCTCTCTATTGGTTCACTATTGTATAGGTAGGATATGTACACAAACTTAATTACAAAGACATAACTGCATATATAGGAGCAATCTCACTAAGTGCTATCAGGGTAACCCATTATATGGCCTAGCAAGAAAGAATAGGATATTGTTTCCTACCTTGATACACTATGAATGGAGAGGACATACCACTCAATTAAGAGCATATAACATAGTCACATACCATAGAAGTGAATTCTATAAACTCACTTGAGCACCATTAGGGTAACCCTTTATACAGCTATTATGATCATCGGTCACATTTGCTTATGATAGATAAGACAACAGGCTAAACTCACTGAGTAAGCCCAGGTTAAATTGCTGATTACCCTTCTCAGGACTATCATATAGTTGGGGAAATTCGCTTATGGTATAAAACCTGAAACCAACTGGTAATTTATACTATAGTAAGAGGTGAATAGGATTTAAACCTATGACATTATGCATTACTATACAATGATACTAGAATAGCTATACCACTGCACTATCTTCTCCTAGTAAGGAAGAAAAGGAATGTATCCTCCCTTGGTCACTTTAATATAGGCAGGCTATACTAGCCAATTAAAGCCCTATGACTTAGCCACATATTCAGGAGTAAACTTCACTAAGCACTGTCAGGGTAACACTTCATATAGCTATTTTGAGCATTGGTCACATTCACTTATAATAGACATGACAAGAGGCTGAAATCGCTAAGAAACCCTAGGTTAAATCACTGATTACCCTTCTCAAGACTATTGCTTAGTCAGGGAAATTTGCTTACACTATAAAACCTAAAACCAACTAGTAATTCATAGTATAGAATATGGCAAGTGGGATTTAAATCCACGACATTGCAAATTACCACATAATAATACTAGGATAGCTATACTACTATACTATCCTTACCCCCTAGTAAGAAAGAAGAGGATATAAATTTTGCAACAACTACTTGAGGCACAATACTGGGACACTTACATACAATATAGTATAGACACTAACCATAGCTCTACCCCCTTAAAACCTAAAGAAATACTACACTGACTTGTACTGAAAAAAGAAAATGTAGACAACTACGTACAAAAGCTGACTAGGAAAAAACAATCACTAGGTGAACCTTAAACCAATGAAAGAACAACCCCTAATGTAGAATAAGTAACTGAGTGAAAATATAAGAAAGGAGAGGAAAAGAAATGTACTAAACTCCTCCACACTTTACTTAAACAGAAATACATATGTCCTATGCAGTAAAGAGAAAAACAAAATAAAGAGGATAGACTAAACCCTTCCCATCATGGTAGACCTGTCCTTCCTGTTGGACTCAGTGATCTTAGCCTGGATCAGTATTATACAGATTATGTCATTTGATGTGTATGCACTACCATAGTTTATTCATTGGAGAAATATGTTCTTGTAGGCAAAACCTTTTAATTTGTAGTCATCTGCTACATAGGTATGTTTAGATATGGTATAAGGGCTGCCACAAATTCAGCAGCACAGGGGGGACTAGCAGTTTTGGACCAGTGTCCAAACTTTGAGCTGTAAGAGCTTTGTATGTTGGTACTAAAGGGGATGTACTTGATGGTGTAATGGGTGTTGTTTAGGATCATGAGGCCCTTTCAGATGTGGGCCTCATTGTTGTTATCAAAAATGGTAATCATAAGTGAGCTGTTTTACTAAGGGTTAATATTGGTGCTATACATTAGCCAGCATATGGTAATGGTGAGAGTGACACTGGAGTTGTAACATTCTATCTCCTGGTGTAGGTGAGTCATCTGTCCTACAGTGTTGAGGTCAGTGGCAGTGGGAACCCCATAGATGATGTACTTCTTCCATGTGTGATTCTAGTCGATTCCCTTTACTTCATAGAACTCATCAATAGCTTTCATGATAAGGGAATAGTTAGCCAGGATGGTAGTGGGGATAATAGTCTCTATAGTAGTAAGAATAAGTTTAGTGGGGTTGTTGTTATGACACTATCGGATATGCAATATAGATGGAGCTTTAACTTTGTTGAGAGCTGAGTTGACTCAGTTACTAATATATATGTAGGAGTCCTCTCTGAATGCATAAGGTTCTTTGATGTTTACAATGACCTCATATTCACATTAAGTTAGGCACCACTGGAGGGAAAAAGTGGTGGTTGGTAGGAGGTCCTTTTAGGTAAGTAGGTCATACTTCCTCCTTTGTTTTTTAGAGATAACTTAAGCCCATGTCTAGGTATCTTATATTTGTTGTGGTGTAGGGAGAGTGGTGGAGGAGGAGGTAATTATTCAAAGTTCATGAAGATCCTTTGTAGTCAATTTTCATTATTTTTGTATATCCTTGAGGGACTCGAGGACTTTAGGGTGGAGGGTAGGGTCTCAGTGATAGGTGATAGTACCTCAGTTATAGGTAGTAGTGGTCATGACTCCAGGGTGGTAACTCAGTTAATAAAGTCTATCTGGGTTAAGGTGATGGTAGTGATAGTCTTTTAGATTGACTCCAGGGTGGTGACTCAGTTAATAAGGTCTATCTGTGTTAAGGCGATGGTAGTGATAGTCTTTTAGATTGACTCTAGTAAATGCATAATAATAGGGAGGTCTTTTCTAAAGAAAGCGACTATGTTAGTGATGTTATACATTATGACCATAGTCTGATGTCTTAAGGTGATTCCTTAGAATGTACAATTGTCTTTTCCATTATGTCCTAGGAGTTGTCTGGTGCCTAAGCACTACAAGTCTTCCTGGAGTTCACATAGGGCTTTGATCTTACTGAAAGCTTGTGGGATAGCTATGAGGCTAGGGACTAGGTAGAGAGGGGTGTTGAAAGGGAGAGGGGCAGGTGGTGTAGGAGAGGGGGTGCTACAACTAGAGGTTGATTAGAGGCTAGAGATAGAAGTTTTGTAGGTGTTGAAGACTTCAGTTATGTGAGGTGTAGTGGTAGCAAAGTACATGGTAAGAAAGAAGAAGATATTCACCTCCCTCAGTCAATGATATTATAGATAGGGCATCGTACAAACTTAATTATATATAACATAGTCACAATAACTCAGGAGCAAAGTCACTAAGCACCATTAGGTTAAAGCTTTATATAGCCATTGTGAGCATTGGTCGTATTCGCTTATAATAGATATAACAACAGGTAAAACTCACTAAGCGAGCCTAGGTTAAATTACTGATTACCATTCTCTAGACTATTACATAGTTAGGGAAATATACTTATACTATAAAACCTAAAACTAAATGGTAATTTGTAGTGTAGTAAGAGGCGATTACGACTTGCCCCTATGATATTATGTGTTACTGCATAATGATACCAGGATAGCTATAGCACTATACTATCTGAGCCTTACAAGAAAGAACAGGAATATGCTCTCCCATGGTCACTGTGATGTAGGTAGGGTATACTGGCTAATTAAGGCCCTATGATATAGCTATACAACAAGGAGTGAACTTTGCTAAGCACTATCAGGTTACTCGAAAGAAGAGAAATTTCTCCTCCCTTGGTCACTGTGATGTAGGCTAGGTATACTGGCCAATTAAGGCCCTATAATATAGCTATAAATTCAGGAGTAAACTTTACTAAGCGCTATCAGGGTAACCCTTCATATGGCTCGCAAGAAAGAATATGATATACATAAGAAAGAAGAGGATATGCTTCTCCCTTGGTTCACTTTTGTACAGGTAGGGCATGTACAGAAACTTAATTGCAAAGACATAGCAACATACATAGGTGCAATCTTGCTAACTGCTATCAGGTTAACCCTTTATACAGCCATTGAGGTTATCAGTTGTATTGGCTTATAAGGACTGAACCAGTAATTTAGTAACCTTGCACAGTCGGGGAAAACTTGCTTATACTACAAAACCTATGACCAATCAGAAATTTGTAGTATGCAATAAGGTAAGCAGGATTTGAATATAAGATATTATACGTTTCTGCACAATAACACCAGGACAGCCATACCACTAGACTATCCTCACCTCATACGAGAAAGAATAGGATATTCACCTCCCTTGATCACTTTTATTATAGATAGGCCATTGCACAAACTTAATTACATATGACATATTCATGATAACTCATAAGTGAACTTGCTAAGTACCATTAGAAGCAGGAAAGAAGAGGATATGCTTCTCCCTCCATTCACTATTATATAGGTAGGGCATATACACAAACTTAATTACAAAGACATAGCTACATATATACGAGTAATTTGGCTAAGCACTATCAGGGTAACCCTTCATATAGCCATTGACATCATCAGTCGCATTCCCTTACAAGAACTGAAATAGTATTTAGGCAACCTTGTATAGTTGGGAAAAACTCACTTACATTAGAAAACCTATGACTAACCATAAATTTATGGTATGGAATAAGGCAAGCAGGATTTGAACATATGATATTGTGCATTGCTGTACAATGACACTAGGATAGCTATACCACTAGACCATCCTCCCCCCTACAAGAAAGAAGAGTACATGCTTCTCCCTTAGTTCACTATTATATGGGTAGGGCCTGTACACAAACTTAATTGCAAAGACATATCCACATACATTAGAGCAATCTCACTAATCACCATCAGGTTAACCCTTTATACAGCCATTAAGGTCATCAGTCGCATTCGCTTACAAGGACTGAAAAGGTAATTATGCAACCTTACACATTTAGGGAAAACCTGTTGCAAGAAAGAATAGGACTTGATCTTTCATTGGATCATTGTTGTATGCACAGGGCCTATAAGAAAGAAGAAGATATTATCTTCCCTATATTCACTATTGTATAGATAGGACATCACACTTGATTAGGAGTATATTATATAGTCATATTAAGTAGGAGCAATCTTGTTAACTGCCTACAGGGTAACCCTTCATACAGCTATTGTGGTCATCGGTTGCAATCTCTTATGATAGATACAACCATATGCTAAACTTTTTCAGTGAGCCCAGGTTAAATAACTGATTACACCTCTTAGGACTATTGCATAGTTAGGGAAATTTGCTGAAGCTAGAAAACCTGGAATCAATGAGTAATTTATGTTATCCTGTAAGAAAGAAAAGGATATGCTTCTCCCTCGCTTCACTATTGTATGGGCAGGGCATGTACACAAACTTTATTGCAAAGATATAGCCACATATATATAAGTGATCTCACTAAGTTCCATTAGGGTAACCCTTCATACAGCCTGTAAAAAAGAAGAGGATATGCTTCTCCCTTGGTTCAATATTGTATAGGCAGGTTATTTACACAAACTTAATTGCAAAGACATTGCCATATACATAGGAGCTATCTCGCTAAGCACTATCAAGGTAACCCTTTATACAGCCATCAAGGCCATCAGTCACATTTGCTTACAAGGACTGAACTAGTAATTAGTTAACCTTACACAGTTGGGGAAAACTTGCTTATGCTACAAAACACATGACCAACTAGAAATTCATGGTATGGAATAGGGTGAGTGGGATTTAAACCCATGATATTGTACATTACTACACAATGACACCAGTACATCTATACCACTAGACCATCCTCCCCTGTAAGAAAGAAGAGGATATTATTTTCCCCAAGTTCACTATTGTACAGATGGGACATCATACTCAATTATAAGCATATGACATAGTCATATTATGTAGGAGCGATCTCAGTAAGTGCTGTCAGGGTAATCCTTAATACAGCTATTATAGTCATTGGTCACATTCTCTTACGATATATATGACAACAGGTTAAACTTACTAAGGAAGCCCAGGTTAAATCCCTGATTACCATTCTCAGGACTATTACACAGTCTAGGGAATTTGCCAAATCTATGAAACCTAAAACTAACCAGTAATTTGTGGTATAGAACTAGTGCTAAGTGGGATTGCAAGAAAGGAGAGGATATGCTTCTCCCTCAGTTCACTATTATATAGGTAGGGCTGTACACAAACTTAATTTCAAAGACATAGCTATATACATAGAAGCAATCTTGCTAAGCCATATCAGGGTAACCCTTCATACAGCTATTAAGGTCATCAGTCGTATTGGCTTACAAGGACTGAACCAGTAATCAGGCAACTTTGTATAGTCAGGGAAAACTTACCTACACTATAAAAACTCTGACCAACTAGAAATTAGTGGTATGGAATGAGGTGAGTCAGATTTGAACCTACAACATTGCACATTACTACACAACAACACCAGGACAGCTATACCACTACCCCATCCTCCCTCAATAATATGAAATAAGGGATATTTCCTACCCTATGTTCACTATTGTATAGATGGGATATCTCACTCAATTACAAGCATATTACATATGCAAGATATGTAGCAGCGATTCTCATTAAGTACTATCAGGGTAACCCTTAATATAGCCATTGTAGTCATCGGTTATATTTGCTTACAATAGACATGATAATAGGCTGAAATTACTAAGTAAGCCTATATTATATTGCTGATTACCCTTCTCAGGACTATTGCATAGTTAGGGAAATTTGCTGAAGCTTTAAAACCTGAAACTAAGTGGTAATTCATAGTATAGTAAGTAATGAGCCAGATTTGAACCCAAAACATTGCACATTACTGCACAGTGACCCCTGCACAGCTATACCACTATGCTTTCCCCACCTGCACAAGAAAGAAGAGAATATGCTTCTCCCTCAGTTTACTATTGTATGGGCAGGGTGTGTATACAAACTTAATTTTAAAGACATAGCCATATAAATAGGACTGATCTCACTAAGCACTGTTAGGGTAACTCTTCATACAGCCTTGCAAGAAAGCATAGCATTGATCTTCCCTTAGATCATTAATCTATAGATAGGGTATTATACAAACTTAATTGCATATAACATAGTCACATAATATAGGAATAAATTTGCTAAGTGCTGTCAGGGTAACCCTTTATAGGGCTATTGAGGTCATCGGTCACATTCACTTACATAGACTGAACCAGTGATTAGGCAACTATATATGGTATGGGAAAAGTCGCTTATAATACAAAACCCATGACCAACTGGGAAATTGTGGTATTTTAGGAGTGACAAGAGCAGGATTTAAACCTTGCAAGAAAGAAAGAAGAGGATATACTTCTCCTGTAGTTTACTATTGTATAGGTAGGGAGTGTACACAAACTTAATTACAAAGACATAGCCATATACATATGAGCGATCTCACTAAGCACTGTCCGGGTAACCCTTTATATAGCTATTGAGGTCATTAGTCACATTCCCTTACAAGGACTGAACTAGTAATTATGCAACCTTATATAGTTAGGGAAAACTCGCTTATGCTACAAAACCTGTGACCAACTAGAAATTCATGGTATGGAATAAGGCAAGCAGGATTTGAACCTATGGTATTACATATTGCTGCAAAACTATACTAGGATAGCTATAGCACTAGACAATCCTCCCCTCTCATAAGAAAGAAGAGGAATGAGTCCTCCCTTCATCACTGTAATATAGGTATGGCATACCAGCTAATTAAGGCCCTATAACATAGCCACATATTCAGGAGCAAACTTTGCTAATTGCCATCAGAGTAACCCTTCATATGGTAAGTGCAAGAAAGAAGAGGATATGCTTCTCCCTCAGTTTACTATTGTATAGGCAGGGTATGTGTACAAACTTAATTGCAAAGACATAGCTACATATATATGAGTGATCTCGCTTACCACTATCAGGGTAACTCTTCATATCGCTATTGAGGTCATCAGTTTTATTGCAAAAAAGAATATGTATTTTATTTTCCCTTTTACTATAGTTTTACACCTTTCCCATCCTCCAGTAGGACATTTAAACTTAATTAAAAGCAGAGATATAACCGAAGGTGGCAAAAAAGCAGGGAAATGCTTCTACCTCAGTTTACTATTATACGGGCAGGGTATATACACAAACTTAATTGAAAAGACATAGCCACATACATAGGAGTGATCTCGCTAAGCACCATCAAGTTAACCCTTCATATGCCTATTGAAGTCATCCGTCACATTTGCTTACAATGACTGAAGCAGTAATAAGGCAACCTTGCTTGGTCAGGGAAAACTTGCTTATGCTATAAAACTTATGAGCAACTAGGAATTTGTGGTATGGAATGAGGTGAGTGGGATTTGAACCTACAACATTACGCATTACCACACAATAATACCAGGACAGCCATACCACTAGACCATCCTCACCCATCACAAAAAAGAAGAGAAATACAGGACCACACAGATTTCTCCTTCTTTTATATGAACTACTAAGAGTAGTACCTCCTTTCTAGAGCTATCTCTTCAAAATCTGTTCTGTCCATATGACTATTTCCTGTACATCATCCAATATAAATACTGTTCTTATAACCTCTGCAAGGTAGATAGTGAAATATGAGTGACAATACATAACCAAGTGATAGTTCATAATTCATAAAATGAAATTCTAAAGAATATCAATTGCAATAGGAAACATAAGAAGAATATAACAAATAGGAAAGTAAATGACCACAGTTTATTACAAGGGGTCATGTAGACAAAATAGGTTTTGAAGAGACTACTCTAGAAGGGAGGTAGTCCTCTTAACAATTGGTATAAAAGAAGGAGAAATTTGCATAGTCCTATATTTCTATTCCTATCCTGGTATCACTGTATGGTAATATACAATGTTGTAGGTTTAAATCCTAGTCATATCACTCATAATATACTACAATTTCCCAGTCAGTTGTAGGTTTTGTAGTGGAAGTAAGTTTTCCCCAACTGTGCATGTTCACCTAATCACTGGTTCTGTCTATATAATTGAATATGACTGATGACCTCAATAGCTGTATGAAGGGTTACCCTAATTGTGCTTAGTGAGTTTGCTCATATGTTATATGAATATGTCATATACAATTAAGTTTGTGTAATGCCCCATGTATATATTAGTGATCTGAGGGAAGTTGAAATCCTATTCTTTCTTCCTATAGGCTTCTTTGTTTAGACCAGTAAGTGGAGGAAATATAAGCTTTTTTCAGCAGAAATCGTCATCTTTTCTCCTTTAGTTATTTTCTTACTTTAAGTTAAGTGTAAATGCCCTGCTAGAGGATGGGAAAGATGTAAAACTATAGTATAGGAAAATATAAAACCTATTCTTTCTTCCTAAGATAAGGATGGTCTAGTGGTATAGCTATCTTAGTATATTTATATAGTAATGTGTAATGTCATAAGTTTAAATCCTGCTCACATCACTCATAATATACCACAATTTCCTAGTTAGTCATAGGTTTTATAGCATAAGTCATTTTTCCCTGAACATGTATGGTTGCTTAATTACTGGTTCAGTCTATGTAAGTGAATGTGACTAATAACCTCATTAGATATATGAAGGGTTACCCTGATAGTGCTTAGTGATTTCACTCCTATTTATATCACTATGGCTTTGCCTTTAATTAAGATGTACCTAACCTATCCATATCATAGTGACCAAGGGAGATCAAAAAGTCTCTTCTTTCTTCCTGGCTATATAAAGGGTTACCCTAATAGCACTTAGCCAGTTCACTCCTATGTTATACAAATATGTCATATATAATTAAGTTTGTGTGATGCCCTTCTCATACATCAGTGATCCAAGGGAAGTGCAAAGCCTCTTCTTTCTTCCTGCTATATAAAGGGTTACACTGATAGTACTTAGTGATTTCATTCCAATGTTATGTGACTATATCATAAGTGGTTAAGTCTTATACAATATTTCGTATATATATAGTGAATTGAGGGAAGACAAAAGCCTCTTCTTTCTTCCTAGCTATATGAAGGATTAACCTCATGGTACTAAGTGAGTTCACTCATATGTTATATGATTATGTCATATGCTCTTCATTAAGTGCAATGCCCTATCTGTAAATAGTATACTGTAGGAAGAACAAAAGTATCTTCTTTATTCCTTATACAGTATATTAAGCATACACCATAGGAATAAGAGTACTATTCCTATAAACCTTCAGTCCCTCCTATTCTTCTAGTCTACTTTATGTGAATACCTCTTAGGACTTTGTAGAGTTATGAATCCTCTTCTTTCTTAATTTACCCTAATACCTACTATAGAATAATATCTAGTTTGTATCACTAAAGGAGTTGTCTATTACACCTAACTGACAATATTAACTAATTTTTAAGTTCTATGAATATAGATAGGTAGGCTCTTTAGACATATTTCTATGTAACTTCTATATTAAAATAGTACCTTGCTACCTTATACTAGTAGTATTTGGTGCTACTTGTTGATATTTCAAGACTTGTATTATAAAATTCCTTGAACTAAGATAATATATATTTATATAACTCATTGATTAAGAAATATGTTTAAGGCTTTAAGTTACTACATTTTTGATATAAGGTAGACTCTATTGGTATTAGTACTAGTTTCAGCTTATTAGAGTTCAACAAAATTATAAATATATAAATTTATCTCTGTAAAGTGCATAGACATCAAATGGTATACTTTCTATAGTGTATGTAAGTATATAGTACTTCTAGTATATATTGGTGAATGCTAATTGAAAAGCTAGTTAGCAAATATTGATCTATAGTTTTTCCTTACTTAAATCCTTGGATCAATCTAAGAGACTGAATTTTAGCCTGTAATTATATAGCCACTATATAAGCTTAAACCTATCACTTAATTAGAGCTTTAATAAAAGATATAGGGTGAACTTTACAGATATAAGGGGAAATTAACATCTAGATCTAGTTCTTGATATTGAATTTAACTAAGCTTTAGTAGTACAAGTTAGTATTGTCTTGAAGTTATAGGCTGAAATTAAAGTAATATTGTAAGGATAACTTATTACTTAAGTTAGCTATAATAACTAAGTGACTACATTAATAGAAACTAGAGATAAAAGTGAAAGCATGTTTCTTTCTCATACTCAATTCAAACTCTAGTGGGCATAGTGAATGTAGGGTACAAGTCATTATAAAAGAAAGAAGATTTCCATGACACTAGTAGTTATATCTTGATTAATATACATGTGTAAAAGGTCTACCTAGCAAATCTACACTTTGTCAATGAGATTTGGTTTGGTGAAGTTTTCACCTTTTTGTAGCTATGTATACAAGGAACCCAATACTCATTAGCTGAAATTGAGCTTTTTCAAAAGACATCAATGCTCTAATGTAGCAGAGATGATACTTTACTAGAAGTGTAACAAAAGACTAGTACCAACAAGTTGTCAATATCCAAGCATTAGTTGGGCTCATTGGGAATTTGAAATGAGAATCACATTATCACATCTTGGAAAAAACTATCCTAGATAGCAAGCTCGACTTTGGAGAGGAGGGGAAAGGTAATTTAATAGCAGCAGTTAGTGCAGGAGGTGCATATAGGGTGTAGGTAAGGCGCTGCATTTGTGAACTTTTATTTCAATCTCTATTTGAATTATGGCATAATTTATTGTACTTGGATATAGTTGTTTTCAGAGGGTCATGATTTCGGATGGAATTACAGAATGGCGAAGATGTGTAGCGATGATGTGAGTAATTTCAATGTTAATTCCTCTTTGTCTATACCGACATCACTGATGTATAATGTAGTTTCACTCAGCTGTCACCGGCCTGCCTGAGCGCGGACAACAGCTATAGCACCATTGTTATTTTTTTATTTTTTCCCTTTGTTTAATTCATATATATGATATGGGAGCCACCACCCTCCCGGGAATGTTGCTTGTCTTCGTGCTTCATTGTAATGAACATGATTGCGTGAAAATTGCTTTGCTTTGCAAATTTTTGGGGGTCGTCTCTCTTTTTTTTTTTTTTGTGTGTGTGTGTGTGTATATGGGAGAAAGAGGGGTATGATAATCTCTTAATGTGGCAAAGGATATTTCTGATATTGGTGTTGTACGGTTGCGAAAGTGGGTATGGTTGCGGGAATGTGATATTGAATAACTTGTATCTCATTTTCCCGAAAAAGATAATAATTATATATAATGTACTCGTACATCTACATTGCGTTGCTTTGCATGTGTTATGGGATTAGTTTGTATAAAGGTGAGTGTTTGAGCAGCTATCAGATTTGTAATTTGTTCTCATGATCGGAAAAGTATGCTTCAAGTTGTGCAGTAATGGGCGAATAAATTTTTTTTTTTAATTTTTTTTTTTTTTTTGCGAAGAACATGGAAAATATGGCGCGAGATACAGTCACAATGAGAAGGCATACGCAATATGATAGACGAAATAAAAAGATTGAGAAACCTTTGAGAATTTGATGATGAGAGGAAGGATATAAATGAATACTTTAGGACATTTCTCAAGGATTTCTGCGTTGCAATCAAAATCCGTCTTTTAAATTGAGAAATCTCCCAATCTCAAAGTGTAAATGAACTAATATTTCGTAGGGTACCTTGGAGGGAATTTCTTTCGGGGCGAAAACGTTATTCACTTTAATTAAGTCGCTTCTATATAAATTCAAAAACAAAGTAAACACAAGTAAATTTTAGCTCTTCACGAACACTAAGCTTCCGGTTTCCTACCATACATACAATAAAATTTCGAATAAGTATGATACTTTGGATTCTTCAAATCCTTCAGGCAGCCAGCAATAAACTCATCAACATCCTCCCTTTTCCAGCCCAAAACTCGAGTAAATAGCGCCAACGAGATAGCTTCTGCTCCATCTAACATAGCTTGTAGCAAATACATCCCAAGCTCTTTCTCTCGTTGGTTCTTAGGCCAACGGCCAAACGGAATCTTCACCCACTTTTCGCCGATGTCGACGCAACCAAGGTTCTCCAATGATCGTGCAATTGCAGGTGCAACCGTATTGTACTCCCTCCCGGACATCGCCGACGCCTTCTCCCAGCATTCAACCCATTTCAATAACAAGCTGTCTTCGGGAAGGGAGTTGTCATCTGTGGAGAAGGAATCGCAAAAATCTTGGATCTCGATCCAGCCTCCGGGCTTCAACGCTTTGAATGCTTGACGGTAGAGCTTAGGCCAATCATAGATAAATCCGGCCATGTATCGTAGGTGGATGTAATCGAAGGAATTGTCTTTGTATTGCCAGATTTCCTCTATGTCATCGACTTCGAAAATGGCATTCGGTGGAACCCAGTTTGGCTGGATGGGACTGAGATCTACACCGATTACTTTTGCCATAGGGTATAGACTTATACTATGTTAGTACGTTCAGGGCTCTTAGAATTTTTACGGCAAAGGTAACCTACTCGGCTATGTCAATAGCCCATATCCCAGAACCAGTGCCCACATCTAGGATTCTATGCGGTTGCCAGTTTTCGCCGATAGGGGCAGCAAACAACTCTCCTCGAAGTGCCAGTAAGGAAACATGATGCATAAGATCCATTCTATCCTGCTCGGCTTCGTCGTTTGGCAAGACATATTTTCCCTTGAAAGTATTGTCAATGGAATGTCCATGCGGAAGAAAAGGTACCAAAAGTATGAAAAGAATTTGTAGGATCTCACCTCTTTGTAACCGTGGTATCTCCTGCCGTTTTCGAAGACATGATTCCTCACGGCAGAATTCAAAGACGTAGTATCATCTTCAGAAAACGAATGGTAGTCCGAATCGTCAAGATCCGAATCGCTGCCGAAAGTTGGATCGGGTTCTATCACAGAGGTAAGATTTTCAGAGCTATCGGTCATGATTGACGGGTGTTGCTTGCAGTGTTTGGGTGAGAATGTTGCGAGGTACGCAGAATATACGTCGGGGATCTGTATTTGCAGTATTATTAGCAGATCTGAGTTTGCAAAGATATCCAGTCACCTACTGGAGTATACCTATTTATGAGTCGCGGAGCCCATACTGTTGGTAGATGTGGTCTCGAGTACATTTGCCACTTGTAACAAGAGAGTAACAGTAGTCAAACTACAATCGCACTTTGGAAAAGTTGTTGGTGGTGGGCGTTGATTTGATTCAAAAAAAATGTGGGTTTAGCAACTGGCGGCCTAAGATGTTGAGTGTATTGTCTATGTTTGTACAAGTACCCGCGCATGTTCACGGAGACCTGCAGTTAGCGACATTAAAGTATGCATAACCCGATACCAAGAGAGACCGGCGACCAGTTGAACAATAAACGTATGGGGGGCCCCCAGTTACGAACATGTGTGGCGGCCAATAGATGCCTTGATTTGACGGCAATACCTCTGGGTGTGGGCGATGTGGAGCGAGTAAGCCGAGTGATGGAACATGACCTGATCACTGCAATTGCGCACGGGCGCCTATGAACGAAAATTGACTAACAAAACTCATAAGGAGGCATACATTACATAACTGACTCTACCTTCATATGGTTCTCGTTGTCTTATATATGCAAAATGCCGATAGCGCCGCCTCGCGATTTAGAAAAGGAATAGGGCTGCTCGTGTGCCGTACGTTGTGGTTTTGGAGGGTGGGATAAGGGGGAACTCACTGAAAAAACCTTTTTGCAAAAGTACGAGAAAGTCCAGGAAAATATGAGTATATAGATAGCGGGAGAAAAGAGAGAATTTCTTGGTTTCAGGTGTTTGCGACCGCGCAGAATTCAATAAAACTTCCAATAATTCCACCCTCCGATAATTCCATACTTCCAACAATCCCACCCTCTGATAAATTCCATAGCTCTAATAATTCCGGGCTTCTTGGAGAACCATTTTGGTTCTATGAGAAAAGTGCGAAAAAATTCCCAGCCTCCTGTAAGTCTAGTTTCCAGCCTTGTCGGACAAAAATTTCCAGAAATTTTTACTGAAAATAGAAACAATGTCTTACAGTTCATTGTGACTTAACCTCGAATAGAGAATTTTACACCTGAAACTGCATGCCCTTTCCATAAAGTTCTTAGATTGTACTTGTACATGTGCCCGCCAAACTGTTGTTCAGTCAATGGACGTACTGGGACACGTAAAAATTATGGGAAAAATACAAAGGAAAACCTCATCAATGTTCCCAATCATTTGACTTCGCTACACACCTTCATGGCAATTATCACATCCTTCAATAGATGTAGGATTAAATAGTTCACACATTTTTTTTTTTCACACGAGATTTTAATTTATCGAAGTTTTTGCGTTTGGGGTTCGTGAAACATCTCTCATGTCCACGTGATTAATTCCACTGCCAAGCGATTCTCATATTTCCATCTCTCCAATAATTCCAGCCTCGATCGGTCACCGAACTCCTGGAATTATTGGAGGTTTTACTGTATTTGTATTTTTCAACATGCAGGCTAGCGCGTTGCGGTAGGCGACACATTGACACTTACCGGTACATGTACTTATTGGCTCTTTTTCTGCGGAGTCTAAGACTGCGGCTGAGGATGTCGAGCACCTGCATTTGAAGTAGCTGGTCGGCTTTGCGTCGCGCCGTCCCTCTCTACGGCACTTGGCATAATCTCGGTTGTACTCTTGAGGTGCATGGAACTAGGGGCTCACTGGGAAAAATGATATGTATGTGCGTTAATTTTGAATACCGTAGGTATTCGAACATAAGAAAGTACAGACGAAGCTCGCTAGAAGAATGGGGTCGGACCGGGATTATGTAGTTTTATAGGGAAATTATTCTTAAATGAAAAGTTCTGGCAGAGTCCAAAGATCCCTCCAAGTTACGTAAAGTCCGCGATAAGTCCCGATACCCCGACACCTAGCCCCACATATACACATACACGTGCGCACATGCCCCTAAAACCCAACTACTGACGCTTATTTACAGTGCTTGGGGTGGGAATGGGCGAAGACGGAGGCTTATTTAGAGAGTGAGTCACGATAAAAAACAAAACCAAGGGTAATCTTGAGTACTTCGCAGACAAGAGCGAGAACTCCTACATACATGTAATTCTTAGTTTTGTGTTGAGAAGCGGGTTTGGAAACCCTAACCCATCGCTTGATATTCATCATTTGAATGTGAATAAGCAGGACTTTGGGTAAGAATATTCAAATTGCGAGATACATGTACTTTTCCTGTCCCATACATTTTCGGGTGGTACCGGGCGACAGCGTTCTTATGCGCGATTATCTTTCTATCGCAGATTCTTATAGCAAGCTTCGTCTGTATACTTGTATAAGCAAGTATTTGTGTATGAGACATGATTCAAGCAAATGTCGCTGCTTTGTGAGTAAGATAATAGCACCGTATGTGAAATCGTACTCGTATATGTATTCTCAACGACAATTAATTTTGCAACTCAAGTGACCGACATTGGTTTTGGTCATTTTGTGATAAGTGATATTTGCAACATTTCTCACAGGGGTATACCTATTCGAAAGCTCCGGGCTACCATACATTTTGTGTAATTACTCCATCTTCTGCGTATTCCTAGACCTGGAATAACATTTTTTCAGGTAAATAGGCAGGTGCTAAATTCTTGGGTAGATTCGGTCTTTTTTCAAATACGGCGTCAGTACATGTATTCCCGTCGACGGATGTCGTGATGCCGGGATAAATATACGGGACTCGACAACCGCAGACCCATGAACGGTACAAAAAACAGGATCTCAAGAAGATATTGAAGAGTTTGTGCAGAAAAGATGTGGTGGGTGGTGGAGCAGTTGGTTTGGATAGCTCACATGGCAACAACGAGGAGAATACTAGTGCCATTGATTCTGTGCAGGATGGGGAAAGGGGGAGTGAATACGCGACCCAGAAGAAAGTCCACCAAGGGTGTGAGATTCATTTAGAGGAGGAAATTTTTATTGGGCTCCTCTATTTTAACTTATTTTTTCTTTAAATTGAAAAAAAAAAAATCGTGTACCTATACTAAGTCCCTCGAACCAAAGATAATATCCCGAAAATAGGAAAATACCCATAAGCGAAATAGTACTACAAGGTCCGGAAAATATGCATGACCGTGCAAAAGATACAAGTCCTATATTCGAATTACTATCGTATTTTTCATATCTAGTATCCATGAAGGGCCATTCGTAGATATTATAATACATAAGGTACATATATATATGGGTATAGGGAAGCTCTCACATTCCAACCCACTATAAATCCGGTTTTCTCCCATAAATACAATAAAGCTTCGAAAATATGTGATACTGCGGATTCCTCAGTGCCGCATGAACTCCCACCAAAAACTCATCTAGCTCTTCCTTTTTCCACCCCAAAATCCTTACAAATGGCGCCAGACTAAAACCTTCGACACCATCAATAAGGACTTGGCGCCAATAAATTCCAATCTCTTTATCGCTCTTCTCCTTTGGCCACGGCCCTATCGGCACGTTAATTTGTTTCTCCACCACGTCAACGTACCCAACACTCTCTAGTGTCATTGCAGTCTTCGGCACAACGGTAGCCCATTCCCTACCCATTATAGCCATAGCTTCCTTCAAACACTCTACCCATGTGACCAAAGGGCTATTTGCAGGAAGAGAATCGTCATCGGTACAAGAAGTATCTCCAAAATTCTGAAACTCGATCCAACCTCCTGGTTTGAGTGCTTTGAACGCTTGCCGGTAGAGATCCTGCCAGTCGCAGATAGATCCTACCATGGATCGGAGGTGTATGAAATCGAAAGAATTTTCGGGGAACAGCCAAACATCTTCTATGTCCTCTACATGGAAGGTGAGATTCGAGGGAACCCAACTTATCTCTACGGGGCTGAGGTCGACTCCGATAACTTCGGCGTTCGGATGTTGCCTGCGTATTGTTAATAAGTAAAAGTACAGTTGTTTACTTTGGAGAGTATTCTTACTCGGCGAAGTCAACTGCCCATATTCCTGATCCGGTGCCGATATCTAATATTTTTTTCGGGTCCCATTCGTTCCCCACTGGTGCCATGAACAATTCACCGCGGAGCGCTAATAAATAAACATGATGCATTAAGTCCATACGGTTATTTTCGATTTCGTCGTTCGGCAACATGTATTTTCCCTTGGTCAAGCATTAGCAATGGCGAATACGCGAAAGGAATTGCAGGCCCTCAGAAATATTTCACCTCTTTGTATCCATGGTACCGTCGGCCGTTCTCGAAGACATGATTCTTCGCCGAGCTCAACAACGAGGTAATATCACTATCAAACGTCGATGAGGAATCATAATCCTCGAATCCTGAATCGATCTCGAAAATAGAAGAATTGTCAAGACCGGTAGTCATCGATAGACTGTTGAACTTGAAAATTCAAAAGGCTCGTATAGCTCTCACGTTGCCCTTCCGTCCGAGTGTATAAAGCAATCAGGCGCTGGAGTAGTCCGGATTTGCTTTGGGATGGATCAGTGGTTGCAGAGGGACTGCCTTCTGGGCGTGGAAGTTGAAGTCTTAAATTTCGATAGTGACCAACTAATCAGGTACAGGTAGGTTGCGCATGTACATGTATATGTAATGTACTAAGCACATGTATAAGTATGTAATGTATGTGAGAAAAGGTTTATAATGCCAGCAAAAACCGTGCAGCTTTAAAATACCAGCGCTAAATTAGTTATACCATCACTATCGTGTGAAACATGTATCATATGTATCTTGTATGCGAGACTAGAGTATACGTGCAGCGCAACCTCAACGCGTAGTTTTAGCGTCACGAAAATACAAATATTTTTGCGACTAAACTGTTTTCTTACTGGTGAGCCAAAATAATGAAAACAAGAAAACATGTAGTGGTACATGTGCATTCAAAACAGACATACCGAGATATATTGAAAAAAATTAAAAATTAAAAATTAAAATAATAAAAACGCAGATAAACGGCCGCGTGTTTATTGTCGACTTAGCAAGTCGCACATGTTCGTGTAAGCACTATCAAGAAAACGGTATTCCATGTGGACATGCGCACATGCAATATACGAAATCCGGAGACCACCGGAAGACTACCTACCTGATGTATTTTCTATTACGACATGGCATAATACATACATCGAGAATTTTCAGCCCGTCTCGCTATCTAATATCGGTGATTTTCTCCTCCCTCCCTCGGACCGTAACGCGTACGAAAACAATCAACAACCGGAACAGCAAGGCTACCTGTTTACAACCACCCTAATCGACAACGAGCATTAGCAGGACGACCAAAACGTGCCCGTATTACTGCCGGACAGAGATAGAACCGTGTCGCAGCAGCGCGAGCAGCGTTAGGCGGATTGCCTATCCCCAGTATAAACAAACGCGCAGTGCCTGTGGTGACTATGGACATAACCGACGGACTTGTCCATCGTTCCGAGTCTAGAAAAATCCCTTTTTTTTATTATATTTTATATATATGTGTTGTTTTGTTATTGTTTCGTTGTTATTTTGTTTTTTGTATTTTTGATTCTTTATTTTTGATTCTTTATTTT
>JABYPW010000614.1:0-23065 GCA_016880775.1 Phymatotrichopsis omnivora | reverse complement strand
GGTTCTTTTAGACGACCCCTGGCGGGGTCGTAAAGATAAAATAAAATTGAATTTCCCCCCCCCCCCTGGACGCTCTCTTTGACCAGGCTTCTTCGATCCTTCAAACTACCCCCTACATTTTAGTTCTCAGCTATTAGTATCTATATCGCATCGTCAAACGTCGTCAAAATGCCCCCGCGGCGTTCGCAGTCTACACAACCCCCTCCACCCCCTGATACTTCATCGCTAGAAGAAAGGAAAGAAGCTACCTCTCTTAAAACACTCGTCGAATCCTTCGTCAAGTCACCACTCGCCGGCTCAATAAATAGCAGCGAACTCCTTCGCCAGCAAATTGGATATCATTGCCTAACCACCTATAATACTGCCAAACAGCTGGAATTCTTTGTTGCCACTGTACCGTCCCTCCTCGCCTCTGTGAGCAAGATTCAAGAGGCAGTTACTGCTATTGCCGCCGGCCAACAGTTCCTCGAAGCCCGCTTTGACGAACTCGAGGCCCTCACCACCCGCAATGCTACTGCCACAGCCTCGGCTAAGGCAGCCCCCACTGAAGTCGACCTTGCGCTTTCTGAGTCCATCAAAAAGTTACGGTCGGAAACATCGAAAACCGCCAAAGCGGTGAAGAAGATTTCCTCTTCCCTCACCATACCCCCCGCTCCTGCTGTGCCACTTGTGGCACCCCCTGCTGCTGCTGACAACACCTGGGCTCAGGTGGTGAAGAAAAACAAAGGCAAAGCCTCGGCTGCGCTAACCCTGACTGCTACTACTCCTCCTGCCCCGAAATACCCAACTAAGAGGGAGCGAGAAATAATCGTTAATCTCGAGGGAGAAGTCCCCGAGTTCAACCCAATCGCCGTTCGGGACACTGTCAACGCCGCATTAGTTGACAAGAAAGCCCCCTCTACTTGCTGAGTCTGATCTGTTAGAAAGGCCGGCGCTTCCAATGTCTTCCTCTCCGTCATGGAGAACACCACCGCCCAGCAAGTCCTTGCCTACAAGCCAACCATCGAGGAAGCCGTTCGCAAGTTCTTCCCCGCCGTCACCGGCCTCCGCCGGAACTTCCTTCACAAGAAGTACATCGTGCATAATGTGCCAACCCCCGTCCTCAACACCTCGGAATTCGAACACATGTCGCTCATCCGCAAGGAAATCGAGACATTTAACCAAGGTGTAGTACTCGCTCAAACCCCGCGCTGGCTCACTTCGAAGGACAAGCTCGTCGGCAAACCCGCCTCCTCTATTGTCATCACCGTGGTGGTGAACAATAACCACTACCGCATCTCCCAAGGTCTGACTATCCTCAACAAGAATCGTCGGACTGACCCATACATCGCCTTCTCGAAGGCCACCCAATGCTCCCGCTGCTGTCGCTTCGGCCATCACCAGCTGAAGTGCACCTTTTCCCCCCGCTGCCGCCTTTGTGCTAGACCCCACGCCATTTTTGAACACTTCTGTGGCAACACAGAGTGCAAACGCCGCGGACGACAATGCGATCATACAGTACTTAAATGTGCTAACTGCGATGCCGCCCACCCCGCCAACGATCCCCTCTGCCCCGAATATTTGAAAGCCTTGGCCGAAAATAACAAGCGAGTGGAGAACCTGCGTGCCGTGATGGAAGAGGGAATGGAGACTTAGGGCCCCTCGGTAGTTCATCTTTCTTTCTGCTTCTGTTGTTCCCTTAGTGTAAGAGTTTCGTGAGTTTGACTTGTGTTTTCTCCTTTGTCTTTTCTCCTTCCTTTCTCTTTGGTTGGTGTTTCTCGCTTGTACCTCGATTCCTTCCGGTTGTTGTAAGGTTCGCCTTGCTGGAGATGGGAAAGAGGTTCCCCGGGCTTTTCTTTTTCCATTTGGCTTAAAGTTTTTTCTGCTGTCTTGACGTACTGGGTGGTCGCGTTTGTACCGGTTGCGTTTCTTTTCGGTTTTTACTTTCCCCCGCCGCTCTCTCCTTTTCGCCCCATTTCTTCTTTAGTTTATTGCGTGTAAGCGAGGAGGATTCGGGAACAAACCTGTATTTTGTCGTGTAAACCGTAGACGCGCTACCGACATTAAGTCGGCTGTCTTCTACCTCCGCCATAGCTTTTCCTAGCTGCAAGCGGGGGTTCTTTTGACGACCCCTAGCGGGGTCGTAAAGATAAAATCAAAATGAATTACCCCCCCCTGGACGCTCTCTTTGACTCCGTCATAGCTTGACATAGCTGCAAGCGGAGGTTCTTTAGACGACCCCTAGTGGGGTCGTAAAGATAAAATAAAAAAAAAAAAAAAAAAAAATGAATGGACGCTCTCTTTGTCTTTCCTTCCTTTCCTCTTTAGCTTCGAGACTAGCTTCGAGTCTTAAGAATATATTTCGCCTTATCTTTGTGACTTATTATCTTCGTTCCAATTCTCTTAGTAGATGTTAAGAAACACTTGTTTAGTTGAGAAGAATAAGTTAAGATATCTGAGTTCACTCAGTAATACTTATAGCTTCATGCCTACCTGTGTTTACTGTATTATCTACCTCCTGAGATACGTACCGTTAACAATAGGCTTCATGAAGCCTACCTCAGCAGTATCCCCTTCCTCAATACTGATAGACTTGTCAATCTGGCAGCTTATGACAGTGGTGAAGGTCTCATTCTGCAGAATGTAATCCCAAAGGTAAAGACTGTCTACTACATACACCTGTGTATGGTCCTAGGTTCAACTCCGGTGTAAGTCGATTTACGAATTACCCTCCTGGGAATCATAATGGTCTTAGGACTGCAGTAATTATAATCATACTGCTATTGGTGATATTGTAAGCTCTACATTTTGCTGTGGGAATTTGTTAGTATGTGCTATGTACTTATGATTTTCCTTGGTCACAAGATTCTGCCAGATTCTACCAGGTTCATCTTCGATACCATGAGCTTGCCCAAGCCAACCTCAGCAGTATCTTCATCTCCAATACTGTGGGCTTGCCCAAGACTAACTCAGTAGTATCTTTGCCTCCGATACCATGGGCTTTGTTATGAACACCGGTAGTGGTTCCTGTCAAGGTACCTGGACGATGTGCTATGATAGAAGTTGCGCTTAGACTGTCAACATGTGAGTATGCTGTCTCTACCCTTCACAATTGTATTAAGTGCTCTGGAGATGATCCTCTGTCACATGACCTTGTAGCATGATATGGCAGGGTGTGGCTTTGCCATTAGCCTTAACTAAGCAAGGGAAGACAACCCTATAGGCATGTGATCAGCTATCGGCATGATGTGATATTGGCCTAGTCAGCCATGAGGTCATGATTGGGCGATTAGACTCATATCGCGAGAGACTATCACAAATTGGGAGTGAGGCCTGAGAGGGTGATAGGCGATCATAGTCAAATTAAGTACTAATTATGTCCTGTCCTTTCCGGACTCTTCTACAGGTTTTGGCAATTGGGAATCAAGAGATGGTCTAGAATAGGTTTTTAGTTCTTTGTGTTTCTATCTCCTTTGTCATCTCTTTGTCAGCTTGGGTAAAGGATGGATATTGAGGTATGTAGGTTTTCTGTCTTTTGTCTTTCCTTCCTTCTTTAGTGATAGCTATCTAGTCTTCTCTATAATCTCCATTTGAGAAAGCCTTTGAGTTATCTCCAAGCCTTAAAGAATATATTCATCTTTTCTGTCTTCCACCTTGAAGTCCACCCTATTCGTCATAGGAACGATATCTTCCAGTTGAGCTTTCATTTAGCCGAGATATCTGAGTTTACTTAGTAGCAGTTGTGAAGCATGCCTGAGGTATCCTTACTGAACCATATACAAACCACATAGGGTGATCCTTCACAATATATTCTTTAAAGAAGATGGCTTCTTCCTCTTCCAACTTTCCGATGCCAGATGCATCCTCTCTTTCTCTCATTGTGGGCACACAGCTCACCAACCCTTTGGCCTGAACAGTTCAGACCACCAGTTCGTCAGCCTCCAATGTGTCAATGCATGAAGAGGCCACCATCAATCTCAACACTGTTGAGTTAGCCTATGCCGACAAGCACCAGAATGTGGTCATAGACAACTATGTGGCCACTATACAGGCCTTGCATAAGGCCCAACAATTCCTAGGGGAAGAGCCCTTTAAAATGGTACTTCAAGACACCAAGGAGGAATTCCAGAAACAGCGAGATGATGTGGCCTCGATAGTTTATGCTACTATCATCCTTCACCACACGATTAGGAAGCCCCTCCCCAAGTTATCTATAGTTTTCCCCCTAACCATGACGAATCTCCACCTGTCTGCTATTGAGCAGATCTAAAAGGAGTGAGATTCCTTCACTTAATGGGAGTCGGACTACACCAACACCCTAAACAAGGCACATCAGGATGGGGTTCAGGACCTCAACTGCAAACTGGCTAAGCTCTGCCAATAGCTGGTAGATCAGGCTTTACACCTATTAGCCTCCCCAAATGAGTAAATCGCCACCCTGATGGTGAACCTGGCTGAGGCAAAGGCCAGAATAGAAGTCTTAGAGCAGGTAGAGGACCCTCTCCAAGCTAGGCTTAGCGAGGCAGAACACTCCATTCTACGCCTCAACGTAGAAAATGAGGCTCTCTCTGCTAAGTCTACCCTGAGGAAGGAAGATGTGGTCAAGCTAAGGGAAGACCTTGTGAAGGCCACAGATGATGCCAAGCTGTAGAAGGAACTGTACTATTAGTACAAGGAGCACTACGGGTCCATCGTCTCCCTACTGGTTTCTAGAAACCCAGACAAGGTGGTGGATCTCAACGCTGACCAAGAAAAATATGTCTCCACTCCTCCACCATGTCCCAGAGGTCTCCGCTTGGGCCTACCTTCCTTCAGACCACCTTCCCAATGCATCTCCCCTACTCCCCCTCCCCCTGTGCCCTGTTTTACCTTTATAGGACCATCACAGCCATACAAGGTAACCTCTTATACTTCCTTTACACCTCCCCCTCGCCCGACCTCTCCTCATCCCCTCAATGAGAGTGATGTCAGGTGAATCATGCAGGAAGTCCTCAGGCAAACTGCTCCACCTGCTCCTCCCTCAAATTGCTCAACTCCAGCCCTACCTCCTCTCCCTTCTGCCTCCTTTAAGGGTCCCAAACCAGCAGATCCAGAGAAGTTCTCAGGAAAGACTAAAGACATAAGGAAGTTCATTAAGTAGTACAACAACTACTTTGCCCTCCAACCTCATGCCTTTCCCCATAACTGGATCAAAACCAGATTCACATCCACATACATGACAGGTACCGCACAGATCTGGTGGCAAGCTAATGCCAACTGCTGGACCCAGCAGAACTTCATCTGGGACAACTTTATAGAGGCCATCAAGACCTATTTCGGGGCCTTCACCACTAAACCATAGGATATTAGGGAGATAATCAATGCCAAGCAAACCAAGGGCATTCTCTTATACCTCACCCATATGGAGGCTCTCAACCAGGTTCTCCAAGGTGACCAAGAGTCTTTCAAGTTCTGGGTTGACAGAGGCCTGAAGGAAGATCTCCCCCTGGCGATGGCAGCCCAAACCACCTACGAGACCCCTGCAGTGGAATAGCTCTCTTGTGTGGTGCAAGTGGACCTGGCAATTGAGGATGTGAGGGTGGCCATCCAGGAATCCTATAAGGGACTAATGACCAAGTAGACCGCTGGCCAGGCTGCTCCTTCTAACAAGCCGAAAAAGGCCTAGGACAAACAATCCTAGAGGCCCTCTTCCTAGGATAAGGGGAAGATTCCTCAGCTCACTGAGGAAGAGAAGGAGTAGGCTAAGAAAAATAAGGCCTAGCTGCATTGCGTGTCCAAACACCACAGTGTGAAGGACTGCTACTCTACAAGGAAGTTTTCCATCTCTGCGGTCAAGATTGCATCCACTAAGCGCAAGGCAGATGATGATGGAAACTCCTCCTCCTCTAAGCAATTAAAGATATCTGCTGCAAGAGTGGTCGACCTCCTGGATGACTGGAAGGATGGGGATGACGTCCCTATGGTGTAAGTTTTCCCCTCTCCTCCCGTGGCATCCCATACCACCTCTACTATTTTCCTTTGTTCTCTGTTTCCTTTGAGACCTATTTAGTTTAAAGCATTGAAGTTGTTGCACAAAAGTTTCCTTTGAGACCATTGTTTGCAATTTTCCTTTCTGCTTTTCTTTACTAAGGAGCTGGTGTTCACAACCATTGTTGCATTGTCTGTAGGTAGGCCTGCCAGTATTGAGGATAATGTAATTCATGATACCCATGAGTGATGTGTCATGACCTAATACCTATTATGACTGTTATGATACCCTCATGTATTATTTTCCTTCTTTTCCTTATAGGTGTTGATTAGAGGTTGTGTTTTCTTTTCTTTGCAAAGTTCTGCCTGAGGAGGACCCATACCAGGTTGAAATGTGCTGGATGTATAGTAGACCACCACTCTTTACAAATCTATCGATTTCACTTCTATCGCATTTCTAACTCCATACCTCCGAACAACCTCTTTGCGGACAAGACATATAGCGAGCTCCAGCCACAAGTTTCCTGGGAGAGATCAGGGAACATATTCACTACCGCCACCATGTCAACCATAGTTTGCTCTAATGAAGGCCCTGCCCAGAGCTGGTGTATCACAGTTCCAGTCACTTTGTGCTGGAAAACCTACTCAGCTGAGGGTCCCCAAGTACACATGACTACAGCTATAGCCAAGCTAGATAACAGAGCTACAGGCACCTACATTTCTGACCGGCTCCCAGTCTGTAAGAAGAAAAGGTCCCAGGCAGTCAATGTCTTTACCTACAATGGTTCCTGCTATCAAGAATAGTATTAGACCCAAAAGCTTCAAATGCCGGTCCTCAACTATCGTAAACTCATAGATTTCGACATAGGCCCTATGCCTCCAGATGTGGACATATATCTTCCTGTTAAGTGGTTTCAAGATCATGAACCACAGCTCGACTATGACTGGGCTGTTCTTGTGGGATTCCCCTACTCCAAATGCAAGAATCATCTTGTGACCCCAACTGTCCAGATGGCCTCGGTATTTGAATTGATCAAGGATAATGACTTCTACACCAACACCGAAGCTGTCGCCAATGGACTACTTGGGTAGGTAGACACCCCAGTTAATGAAGGAGTTATCCATCGTTGGTGCGCCGCCATGACTAGGGCTCCAGTAGGCAATTTTCCTGACCTCTTCATGCGGTCTTCTATCTCCTCAACCTCTAAAGGTGACAAGTGGGAACAGATCTATCCTGCTGTCTTCTCCGAATGCCTAGCCTCTTCACTCCCTCCCCATCGGGAATGGGATTGCAAAATTAACTTGAAGGAAGGAATGACTCCTCCCTATGGCATACTTTACCATCTATCTGAGACTGAGCTCTAGGCCCTGCATGAGTACCTTGATCAGATGATCAAGGAAGGTAAAATAAGGCCTTCTAAGTCCCCTGCAGGTACTCCTATCCTGTTCGTAAAGAAGGCTGATAGTTCTCTCTGCCTTTGTGTTGACTACCGGGGTTTGAATAAGATTGTTATTCAAAACCGCTATCCTCTCCCACTAATGGGTGAACTTAGAGACCGGATCAGTAGTGCAACATAGTTTACCAAGCTCGACCTCAAAATGGCTACAACCTCATCTGCATTGCTAAGGGTGACAAGTGGAAAACTTCCTTTCATACTCGTTACGGCTAGTACGAGTATTTGGTGATGCCATTTGGTCTCTGCAATGCCTTTTCTGTCTTTCAGGAAATGATGAACATAATATTTCGTGACCTCCTATATCTTAGTGTCCTCATCTATCAGGATGATATCCTCATCTATGCTGCAACCAAGGAAGAACATGACCGCCTTGTGCATGAAGTTCTTAAGCGCCTTGACCACCACAAGCTGGCACTCAAGCCAGCCAAGTGTGTCTGGGCAGTCCATGAAGTGGAATTCCTTGGGTTCATCATCTCCGACAAGGGCATTAGCATTTCAGATGATAGGATTCAAGCCATCCAAGATTGGCTGACTCCCACTACAGTTCGAGATCTTAATTCTTTCCTGGCCCTCGCCAACTTTTACTGGGTCTTCATCCAAGGATTTTTGAAGATCACGATGCCCCTGACAAACCTCACCAAACAAGACTAGCCCTGGACCTGGGGGTCTCAGCAGCAATCTACCTTCGACACCCTCAAGGCCCTCTTCACCTCTACACCTATCCTTGTCTATCACGATTCTCAGATCCCCCTTCAAGCTGAAACCGATGCCAGTGACTTTGCCGTAGGGGCTGTGCTGTCTCACTGGTTTCCTGACGACTCTACATACCCATTGGCCTTCCACTCTCATAAACTTGAATCAGCGGAGTGGAACCATGGGATCTACGACAAGGAGATGCTTGTAGTTTTCGACTGCCTTTACATGTAGTGGAGACACTGGTATGAGGGAACTGCTCATCCAGTGCTGGTAGTAACGGACTATAAGAACATGGAGTACTTTACGACCACTCAGCTCCTCTCTAGGAGACAGGCCCAGTGGATGGAGAAATTGGGTACCATCAATTTCCAGATAGTGTATCAGCTAGGTAAGTCCAATGACGTAGCTGATACTTTGAGCAGATGTGGGGACCACGTCCCTATAGAGGGGGCACCTGAGCTCGGTCTTCTTTTTCTCAAGAAAGGACAAAATATCATTGCGATTGAGAAGTCTTATACCTCACTCAATCCTTCCTTTTACCAAGCCTTAAGAGAAGCTGTTACTACTGACCCTGAATGCCAACATATTTTGAGCTCACCACAAGAACCCTACAGTGTTCATGATGGCCTGCCAATGTGGAATGGTTTGTGGTATGTACCCCTATCTCTTCACACTGAGGTTCTCAAGTCCAGGCATGATCACCCTATAGCAGGCCACTTAGGCTGAGATAAGACCTTTGATCTTATCGACAGAGACTTCTACTGGCCACATCGAAGGCAGGATATAGCTGAGTATATCTCTGCATGTGACCAGTGCTAACGGAATAAAGCATGCCAACACAAGGCCTATGGGCAACTCCTTCTGTTGGAAATTCCTTACAGGCCATAGGAATCGATCTCCATGGACTTCATGATGGACCTCCCTCCTTCTGATAGCTTCACCTAAGTATAGGTGATCGTTGACCAGTTTTCCAAGATAGTGCAATTTATCCCTCTCGGCCCTAATGTCAACTCCAGGCACCTTGCCAATGTTTTTGTCCATGAGATTTGGAGACATCATGGCCTACCTGCCAACATTGTCTCAGATTGTGAGCCCAAGTTTGAAGCCTTTTGGGGTCATGTAATAGAAAATCTTGGGGTTCATTTATCAAAGAGCATAGCTGCTCATGCCTAGACAGACAGGCAAACTGAACAGCTGAACCAGGTCCTGGAAGCTTACCTCCATACATATGTCAACTTTGAGCAATCGGACTGGCTTTACTTTCTCACCCTAGTAGAGTTCACGTACAATAATGCCAAGTCGTCCTCCACTAGGGTATCCCCTTTCTTCACCAACTTCGGGTATCATCCTTCACTTGACGCAGTCTAAACTATCTCTGCTTATCGGGGAAGTGAGGCTTTAAATTGTGAATGGACCACAATTAGGCAACACCTCTTCACCGCCCAGCAGAAGATGGTTGTATGGTACGATAAGTCTCACCAAGCCTTCCTAGCCCTTAAGCCTGGAGACTGCGTCCTACTTAAGTGAGATGATATCACCCCCATACGACCTTCCTGCAAACTAGATGCCAAGTTTACAGGCCGCTTTGAGGTAATCAAACCCATCAGACCTCGGGCTTACAAACTCAAACTTCCCTTTTCCTGGAAGATCTACCCTGTTTTCCACATTTCAAAGCTGGAACCCTATTATGTGTCCGGTTGGTTCCCTACCTATCCTCCTCCAGCCACTAAGATTAAGGAGGGTGAAAACTACTTCTTCATTTCAGGAATTCCCAAACTCTGAAACAACCAGAAAACTAAGCAGGTGGAATACTTGGTGTTGTGGGAAGGATATTCTCGTGATGAGGGGAGTAGGGAACCCTTGGAGTCCCTGCTAGTTAATGGCGAACCCATCGATGCTCTCATAACCTTTCGACAGGCCCATCTGGAGGCTGAGCGCTTAGCTACTGAGTCAGAGGAGGCTCCACTATGCAAGCAAAGATGGTGGAATTGAGGTATGTATAGTTACTCCTTCCTCTATAGCTGGTTTCCCTTAAATGCAGTGGGGTGATACCATTGTGTCTATCACATGATCCTGAGTCCCCTTGAAGCTCCATCAAGTTATGATGATCTCCCCCTATAGGCTGTAGGAAACTGTCCTTTCATCTCGGTTACTCTCAGAGAGAAAGGAGAATGGACATAAACCTAACTCCTATGCACATGAGGGACCATGCCCCTTATAAGGGACATAGTGTTATGAACACCGGTAGTGGTTCGCGTTAAGGTACCTGGATGATGTGCTATGATTGAGGTTATACTTAGATTGTCAACATGTGAGTATACTATCTCTACCCTTCACCATTGTGTTAAGTGCGTTAGAGACGATCCTCTATCACATGACCTTGTAGTGTAATGTGGTAGGGTGTGGCTTTGCCATTAGCCTTGACTAAGCGGGGGAAGACAACATCATGGGCATGTGATTGGCTATTAGCATGATGCGACATTGGCCTAGTTAGCCATAAGGTCATGATCGGGTGATCAGACTCGTATCACGAGAGACTATCACAAATCGGGAGTGAGGCCTGAGAGGGTGATAGGCAATCATAGTCAAATTAAGTACTAATCATGTCCTGTCCTTTCCAGACTTTTCTACAGGTCTCAGCGATTGGGAGTCAAGAGATGGTCTAGAATGGGTTTTTAGTTCTTTGTGTTTCTATCTCCTTTGTCATCTCTTTGTCAGCTCAGGTGAAGGATGGATATTTAAGCATGCAGATTTTCTATCTTTTGTCTTCCCTTCCTTCTTCAGCGATAGGTATCTAGTCTTCTCTGCAATCTCCATTTGAGAAAGCCTTTGAGTTATCTTCAAGCCTTAAAGAATATATTCATCTTTTCTGTCTTCCACCTTGAAGTCAACCCTCTTCATCGTAGGAATGATATCTTCCAGTTGAGCTTTCATTTAGCCAAGATATCTGAGTTTACTCAGTAGCATTTGCGAAGCGTACCTGAGGTATCCTTACTGAACTATATACGAACTACATAGGGTGATCTGTCACAGGCTTACCTAAGCCTACCTCAGCAGTATATTCGCCTCCGATACAGTTGGCTTGCCCAAGCCTACCTTAGCAGTATATTCGTCTCCGATACCATAGGCTTGCCTAAGTGTACCTCAGCGGTATCTTCATCTCTGATACTGTAGGCTTGCCTAAGCCTACCTCAGTGGTATATTCATCTCCAATACCATAGGCTTGCCTAAGCTAACCTTAGCAGTATCTTTGTCTCCAATACCATGGGCTTGCATAAGCCTACCTTAGCAGTATCTTCGTCTCTAATAGCGTGGGCTTGCCCAATCCTACCTCAGTGTTATCTTTACCTCCGATACCGTAGGCTTGTATAAGCCTACCTCAGCGGTATCTTTATCTCCAATACCATAGGCTTGCCTAAGCCTACCTGAGCGGTATCTTTGTCTCTGATACTGTAGGCTTGCCTAAGCCTACCTCAATGGTATCTTTGTCTCCATCCCTATAGGCCTAACTTAGGCTACCTCTAGGATGACCTTCTCATAATGAATAAAGTTTATCATCGGCATCACTGATCCTCATGCTCAACGAAGTAAGATACAGGCTTCTCATTATATTCCTTGTCTTACCTAGGCTTATTAACTCTATCACTACCCCCTGGTGGGGGTGACTGGCCTAGTGCGGGGAAACCTGTACCTATTGCACAGTGATTTGCCTCTCTCCTATTGTCTTAGTTATCTTGATGATAGATTGAAGGACTGAGTTATATCGATGGTCTTCTAAAGACCAGAATGTACTTCTCAGCTATATAAGAAGGGGAATGGTGTTTGCTTGATGTTGATCAGGTAATCTAGAGGGTGGCCCAGCCATTTATAGGTATATAACCACTCCCATCATTTATTAAGATAAGTAGTTACTTCATCCATCTGAGGTCAGAGAACTTGTATTAGAGGAGTTACAATTCTTACAGTTTGATCTTGGATAGAGATTAGTACACTGTACACAATATTGAGAATTGCCTACTTTCCAAGTTCCTGATCCCTAGCCTTTGTCTCTTAGGTAATGGACCTTAAGAAGCAATCACTCTCAAGTTGGATCTTACATAGAGATTGGTATACTGTACACAACAAGGAGAATTGCCTTGTAGACAAGTTACCTGACCTTCAGCTCATGTCTCCAAGTTAATTTGAGATGTTGGGTAGGATAGCCAACTGGTATGTAGAACTCTTGGATAGGTTCCTGTAACAGTTGTAAGGTTCACCTTGCTGGAGATGGGAAAGGGGTTCCCTAGGCTTTTCTTTTCCTGTTCACTTGAAGTTTTTCTGCTGTTTGAGATACTGGGTGGTCGCATTTGTGCTGGTCACATTTTTCTTTCAGGGTTTTCTTTCCCCTGCCACTCTTGCCTTTCTGCCCTATGTCTTCTTTAGTTTATTACATATAAGCGTGGAGGATTCAGGAACAAACCCTTATTTTATCTGAACTGTAGACTACACTACCAACCTTAAGTCAGATGTCTTCTAGCTCTATCATAGCTTTATATAGCTGCACATAGAGGTTCTTTTAGACAACCCCTTCAGGGATATAAAGATAAAATAAAAGTGAATTTTCCCCCCCCCTAGTTGCTTCTATGTTCCAGGCTCCTCTACAATTTCGATCCCCCCCCTACCTTGGGGTAAAGGTCCTCCTTATCAAAGTCCACACATCAGACTGGTCTCTCTTTTCTTAAGTTCTCACACCTTTCTAACCATGCAAAATGAAGCTTAGTGAGACACTTCTCTCATGGTGATACATGAGATACATCGTCCTCCCCTTATGACAGTGGCCTAAGGCCTGACCATGTTAAGTGAGTGGGCAGAGTGGGCACCCAAGGTTGACTCTGCTTTAAGTGACATTGTGGTATAGGATTGTACTGCTGTATTATGTCACTTAAGTGAGCTGACCACCACTACAGTGACACTCTCAGAGCTCCTAGGAGGGTCCCCTACGCCCTGCAGAGTGTCGCACCTATCTGACCGAGGATGCAGCGGCATCTGACCCCTCTTTCCCATGGCTGCATCAGGTGGCCTTTTCCTTTTTTCTAGATAAGCAATTAGATGGTTCAAATGGTAGTTCTGAGGAGGGTAATCAGTGATTTAACCTTGTAGTTCCTATGTAACAGTGTTCGGCCACCAAGTTCTTTAAGCCTGTTGTTATGTCTGTTGGTCAGGTTTTATGGTCAGGGGCGGCGGAGGATTTCTTTTGTTTAAAGGGTAATGCGAAAGGCAGAGGTGGTGGATTTCCTTTGTTTAAAGGGTAATGCGAAAGGCAGAGGTGGTGGATTTCCTTTGTTTTAAGCCATGTTACTCATTTTATTTCATATTATCATAGCTAGAACATTCAGTTAAGTTTGTAGAAAAGTCGCCCCACTATGGGAAGAGTGTAGGTAGCTTTTTAGCTTAGTAGGAATAGAGTTTCATTGCTTCTATATTCTTTCCTTCCTTCTCTCTTTAGTCTACAGACTAGCTATGAGCCTTAAGAATATATTCATTCTTACTCTCGAACTTGTTTCTCTCTCTTTGAATGTAGGAAAGTGTATTTATAGATCCAGACTTAGAATAGTTGAGATATCTGAGTTTACTCAGTAATATTTTCTTTGTTGAGTGGTACTTGCACTTTACTGAGCTATACTGTACCGAAGATACCTACCATAACACTATATTCTTAAGTCATAGCTAGCAATGACACTCCTATGCCTGACTATACTATAGCCCTTGCCCTCTAAAATGGCAAGACCCTTATTAAACTGGGCTAAGTACCCTCTATCTTAACTAGATCTGGGAAAAAGATACTAGAAACGTAGGTCGAACTCGATGAATCGGCCCAGAAGTTTGTTGAAAAATACTAAATATCAATAGTTAACAACTTCATAGAACTTGATAATACCTTCCTCTAAACATGAGACTTCTTTAGAGATAAGGCATATAAGGAGATTAAAACACAGCTCCTAGAAGACTTCCAGTGATAGAAGGAAGAGATTCAAGGGATCCTCTTTTCCACCATCATGACCTTCAACTAGATGGGGCAAAAATTACCTCCTATCCTGGTGTCTTTTCCACCAAGGGTCACCAATATCCTTCTCAGGGTGGTGAACCTCCTCAATAAACAAAAGGAGGAAAACACCTTCTAAGTGGCCAAGATTAGGGAACAAGTCAAACTGGAGAACTCCTATATCATAGGGAAGCTACAGGCTGAAAATACCTCCCTTATTAATGATTTTAAAGCTATAAGGGTAGCCTTAAACCAAGAGGATGATACTCAGCTCTTGGTAGAACTTCAAACACATAATACCTATTTGAAAGATGCAAACTCCTCCCTCAATATAGAGGTCTTCAACCTTTAGAACCAACTCCAGTTCATACAAAAGGAGTTGAAAGCTAAGGGAGAAGTAAACCAGTCTCTTACCACCCTACAGAAAAGGGTAGAACTGCTATAGGTAGACCTCAAGGAGGGTAGGGAGGATGCTACTCACTATCAGGGCCTTTACAGTCAATACAAAAGGCCAGCTGACTTGGTACTCTCCCTAATACAATCCACTAGGGAAAAGACAGTGGACATGGAGACTTATTCTCCTACCCTGATAGTCTCTGATATAGAACCTACTTTCCCCTTATGCAGAAGGAGCAGGGGATTTCTTGACTTCGCAAGAGAACTCAAGAGAGGGGAACCTTCCTGGTAGAGGAGAATAGTTACCTTATTAACCCCTCCTCCACCAGTACCTCCAAGACCTCAGTAAGGGGAAAAACCCCTGACCTGAGGCGATGTTAAGGAAATAATTAGGGAGGCTATGAGAAACTTAGGCCCCCCTCAACCACCAGCACCCCCTAAGCAAGAGGCACTATTACCACCACCTCAACCACTACCTCAGGCCCAAACCTTCAAGGGGCCTAAACCACCTATACTAGACAAGTTCTTGGGCAAGGCAGATGACATTTTCAAGTTCTAACTTCAGTTAGAAACTTACTTTGCCTTGCAGCTCCACTCATTCCCCACTAATATGGTGAAGATCTAGTTCACTTCTACTCTCTTGACTGGGTCTAGCCTTAGTTGGTGGAGAATTAACCATGCCTAGTAGACAAACCTAACAGCTAGATAGGAGGATTTCCTGTAAGTGATCTGATCTAACTTTGGGGCCTATACCCTTCATCCCAGTTACATCACCAAACTAATGAAGGCTAAGTACATGGGACCAATTCTAGAGTTTATCATATACATAAGAACTCTCAACACTATGTGCCTCTAGAACGAGGCCTACCTCAAGGATTGGGGGAACCAGGGACTTTACCCTAAGCTCTATAAAGCTATGGCCATAAGCTACTCCTGCCAATACCAAACAACTCAGGAGTAGTTTGACTAGGTTATTATAGTAGGCTAGTAGAAAGACGAAGTGGCTAAGTCCCTTGGCAAAAATCTATGGCCTTCCTAGATGGATACTGCCCCAAAACCTAAGGAAAAGGGGAAGTAACCCAAGGGAAAGGAAAGGGCTAATAAGGTAGAAATATCTGACAAGCAATACTCTGAGGCTAAACTGAGGTTTATAAAGCTCCCGTATCTCTCAGGGGCTAAACTAAAGTAGGATAAGGACAACAACACCTACTAGAAATGTGCCTAGACTGGATACAAAGCTGGTAATTATTTTGCCTTTAAAAAGGCCAAAATTCCTTTGACCAAACAGCACTCAACCAAGAGGAAGAGGGAAGATAAGGATGATGAAAAGTCAGAAACCTCTAAGAAAACCAAGGCTGAAGTGGCTAGACAGGTATTGGAATTACCTAATACGTATGTAGATGGTGACAACATTCTAATGGTTTGAAGAGTCATAACTCGACAACCTATTTCCTTTATTATTTCATTTGTTAAAGAAGAGACTCAGAAAGGTGTAAAGCAACATAATATGGAGCCAGTATTCTAGGGATTTTCTAGCCCTGGTTCTTAGTAGGTAGCCCAGTAGTTAAGTCGCTTGTATTCCTAGTGATGATTGATAACCTTATGACTCATGATTATAATACCCATAATGTATGAATTCACTTTATTCTAGACTGTACAAGTATCTTTATAGATCTTAGTACGTAATATCTAATACTTAATGCTTGTCTCTTTTTGTTCCTCTATTTTACCTACCTAAGGATGGCCTTAAGGTTGAAATATGCAGGTTGTATAGCAGTGCTGACATTCCTTACAACTCATCTCACATAAATTTGTCTTCCTCTCACTGCCTATTATACACACAACTATCAGGTACTGTGATGTGTAGCCATGATATTCCCAGGAGAGATTAGGGATCCTAATTGCAGAAATGATGACCATTGCTTCCAAAACTAAAGGCCCTAAGCAGGGGAAATGCATTAAGGTTCCAGTGATACTTCACTAGCACACCTCTGTCAATCACCAAATTCAAACCTACTCAGTCACTGCCACTACTAAACTTGATAATAGCACTATAGGAGTACTTATCTCTGATAGGTTCTAGGTCCCCAAATGCAAATGCCAAGTTCCAGTTAATGTCTATGCTTACGATGGAACTTGCAAATAGGAATGGTATTATACACTAAAGCTTCAGATGCAAATCCTAAACCATAAGGAAAACATCAACTTTGATGTAGGACCAATAACCCCTGATGTTGATATTTATCTCCCTGTGAAGTAGTTTTAAAATCATCACCCCACAGTAGACTGTGATAAGGCAGAGTTAGTGGGTTTCTACTATGACAAGTGTAAACATCATCTTGTCACAACCTTGGTCTCTATAGCCTTAGGCTGAGAGATCTTGCAAGATGATGACTTCTACACCAACACTGTGGCCATGTTTGGAGGGTTATTAGGGTAAGTTGACACACCTATTATTCCTTCAGAGACACTTAGATGGTGCTCTACAATGGCAAGGCTACCCTTGGAAAACTCTATGGAGCTTTTCCTACGTTCCTTGACCATCAGCTCTTCAGACTAGAATAAATGGGAACAACTATTCCTGAAAGTATTCTCAGAGCAACTGGCATCTTAGTTGCCACCTCACCAAGAATGGGATGAAGTTGACACTGAAGGAAGGAACCCAACCTCCCTAGAGACCAATCTATAAACTCTTGGAAGTAGAATTTAAAACCCTCTGAGAATATATCAACACTATGCTCAAGGAAGGCAAGATAAAACCTTCCAATTCCCTAGCTGGTACTCATATTCTCTTCATCAAGAAAGCTGATAGATCCCTCCACCTCTATATCAACTACCGAGGACTCAACAAAGTCCTTATCCACAACCAATACCCCCTTCCCCTTATAGGCAAGCTTCAAGATAGAATTAGTAAAGCTAAAATCTTTACCAAGCTTGACCTTAAGAATGGCTATAACCTCATTTAGATAGCCAAAGGGGATGAGTAGAAAACTGCCTTCTACACAAGATATAGGCAGTTCAAATACCTTGTTATGCCTTTCAGTCTTTGTAATACCCTAGCCATTTTTCAAGAAATGGTGAACACCATCCTCTACGATCTCTTATATGTCAGCATTAAAGTCTACCAAGATGACATCCTCATCTACACAGAAACTCAAGAGGAATATGACTGCTTAGTAAGAGAGGTTCTCTCATAGCTAGACAAATAACAGCTAGCCCTGAAACCATTGAAATACTATTAGGCAGTTGATAAAGTTGAATTCCTTAGGTTTATCATTTCAGCTTGAGGGATTGAAATGGTAAAGGACAAAATTGAAATGGTTCTGGAATAGTCAACTCCAAAAAAATAGTCACAGATATATGGTCCCTTTTAGGCTTTGTGAACTTTCATCAAGTATTTATCAAAAACTTCTCAAAACTCATAGCCCCTCTCATGGACCTCACCAAGAACGATATACTATGAAAGTAGGAAAAAGCTCAGGATGACTCCTTCTCTAAGCTTAAGCAATGCTTTACCTCTGCACCCATTCTCTTACATTACAACTCTAGCATTCCTCTCCTTATAGAAACCAATACGAGTTACTTCACTATTGGTGGGGTTCTCTCCCATCAGTTCCCAGATAGCTCCTTGTATCCCATTGCTTACTTCTCTCGAAAGATGCTACCCCTGGCGCAAAACTACGATATGTATAAAAAGGAAATGCTGGCAGTCTACACTTGTCTCTACAAGGAATATAGGTACTAGTGTGAAGGTTCCCTATCTCCTATCTTGGTACTTACTGATCACAAAAATTTGGAGTACTTTGCTACAATCAAAATTTTGTCAGTCAGGCAGTAAGGTAGATGGAGAAATTAGGGACAATTGAATATAGAATCGTGTACAGGCTAGGAACCAAGAATACTAAGGTTGATACACTATCACACCATGGGGACTACATCCCTATAGAGGGGGCACCAGAGTATGAACTCCTTTTCCTCAAACCTGGCCAATATATTGCAGTATCTGAAAGGGTCACTCTTAACATCTATCTAGAATTTATTGAAGATCTTCAGCACACTCTGGTCTCTGACCTAGAAACCTATGAACTTATCAACAAGCTTCTATCTAGCTATGAAATTGTAGATAGAATGCTCCTCTATAATAACCTGTGGTTTGTCCCCTCTTACCTCTATACTTCAGTTTTGAAGACTGGCATGATCACCCAATGGCTAGCTACATAGGCTGAGACAAACTATACGAGCTCATTATAAGGGACTTTTATTAGCCCACCCTATGCAAAGACATAGCCAAATATGTCATAGCTTACTATATTTGTCAAATGAACAAGGCCCATCAACAATAGGCTTATGGCTAACTTTTACCCCTAGAGCTCCCACATAGGCTATAGAAAAGTATCTCCATAGACTTTATCACTGAACTTCCTCCCTTAGATGGTCAAACCTAAATCTAGGTTATCATTGACTGGTTCTTAAAAATAGCGTATTTTATCCCCCTCAGCACTAATACTACCTCAATAGATCTAGTAAACACATTTAACTCTGAAATCTGGAAGTACTATGGCCTACCCACTAATATAGTCTCTGACTGAGACCTGAAATTTCAAGCCTAGTAGAAGGAAACTATGACCGCCTTAGGGGTTAAACTGTCACTATCTATGGTAGCCCATCCTTAGACAGATAGCTAGATGGAATGTCTAAATCAGATCTTGGACTAATACCTCTAGAACTATGCTATGTATGACTAGACCAACTGGGCATCACTCTTGGCGTTAGTAGAGTTTGCCTACAACAACTCAATCTCCTCCACTACAAACCAAACACCATTTTTCACCAACTATGGGGTACTACCTATCACCAGATGCAGTCACTATGATCAAAACCTTCAAAGGTTCATAGGAACTTGAACACAACTAGATGTAATTATAGGCATAACTACTGATGGTCCAGTAATGGATAGTCAAATGGTATGATGCAAAACACCTCACCTTCCATAAGCAAAGTCTAGGAGACCTTGTACTGTTAAGGAAAGACAACCTTCTAACCCTCAAACCTTCGAAAAAGGTTGACACTAAATACATGGGCCCCTTTGAAATAATTTCCAAGTTTGGACCTAGGGCATACAAACTCAAGCTCCCCTTCAACTGGAAGATCTATCCCATATTTCATGTATCACAACTAGAACCCTATAAGACTACTGACAGGTATCTGGTGCCAGCCAAACCACAGCTAGAAATCGATAATGGTAAGGAAGTGTACTTTGTTGAAGGTATAATAAAGGTCCATTTTAATTGACAATGGCAATGGATAGAGTACTACATCCTATGGGAAGGTTATCTTCATGATCAAGGTATGTGGGAACCCTTGAAAACCTTTTGGTGAATGGAGAACTGATCAATACTCTAGTTAAGTTCTGAAATAACTAACCTTATACTAAGGATAATGCCAAGAGACCTAAGGAGGATGTGTCACAATGAAAGTGGACAAGGATATAGATAGGCAAGTCCCCTTATCGTTCATAGTAGAGGCTGATGGTCATAGTCACATCGACTTAAACCACTTCACTCTAAGGGATAGGACCTTCACATATAGTATTAGGGAAGGATCTAAAAACCTTTTACAGCTAGTCTTTCATTAGGGGATTAGCTGGAAAAAATGCAATATGCTAATAACTGTATGTGCATGAGGGCATGCACCTTTAGGAGGGGTGTAGTGTTACAGCCATAGTACTAAGGCCTATATATGATAATAGGTTATGTTATTTAAGCACCTCTTAGTGAGTATACCCTATGAACCCTGTGGGTAAGGACCATGCAGAAGTGGGCTCTGCTGTAAGGGATTGGAATGTATTACCTCTATCATGATGAGTCAAGATCTGACTAATCTATTATCCTCTGGTATACACCCTAATATATGATTGGATCAACTTATGTAACTCCTGTAACTTACTCACTTGCAGTTAGTATGACCTGAGGTGATTTAGCCTGTATCACCTGATGATGATCAACCCAAGATCAGCAATCCATTACTCATACACAGATACTGACCAATTCCATGATAACTTATAGGAATATTACGATCATACCTTATGACGACAGAATGGGTCATAGAGGTTCTAAGGATTTCTTTCAGGTTCTGTTTCTTATATAATCTCTTATATTATTGATGACTCATTTCTTTGGATAGAAGGGTATTTGAGAATGGGTTATTGGTTGCTTCTATATCGCCAGGCTTCTCAACCTTCTCACTTCTACTTCTTGAAATCGCAACGTTTTCGCTATTTCTATCTCCAACCTTAACCAATGTCGTAACGTCGCAACCTCTGCCCTGACCCCCCCTCCCCTACCCCTAACTTGCCCTCAGACTGCCCCCCTGACAGTTTCACTGCTGACACCATCTCACAGGTTGAGGAACTCAAAAAATTCCAGACCGCCCTCGTCATGTCCAACCTGGGAATACTTTTGGGATACAACTTCGCTATAGGTGGTAAAGTCGTTGGAAGCAGCATCGTCAACAGAGAGGCCGTCGATGGCTACAACTCCTCTAACCTTATTGCTTTCTTCACAAGAGACCTCCCTGCTATCCAACAGTCACTAGCTTCCATCCAGTCGACCCTCACCACCATTGCCAACACCCAGACAGACCTCGCTAGCTGAGTCGCTGCCCTGGAGTCGCGACCGCCCCCGCCTACAACTGAGACCCCAGCACCTGCTGCTGAGGCCCCACCCACCCACCTGAAGTCCTTGAGTCACTCAAGGACATCCAAAAACAACAAAAAGTGACCGCAAAAGACCTTCGAAAACTTCGCTCGATTGCCACCACCTCTACCTCCCTCCCAGTCCTACAACAAGCCCAAGACTCTCTGACCTAGGCCCAAGTCATCTCCAAAAAGCAGAAGAAGGAAGGTGGCCTGGTCACCCAAAAGGACCTTCTCCCAACCACCCCACTTCCGCCCCTGCACTACCCTACCTACCGCGACCGAGAAATTATTGTCGATATCAAAGAACCATCAGCTTTCGGCGAGGATGCCCACATCCAAATCTATGACTAAGTGAATTCGGCCCTGGACAAAGCCAAAGCTCCCTCATTCCTGCGCATCCAACGATGCCGAAACAACAACCCCACCATACTTGTCCTCACTACAATGGAGACAGTCACAGCCGCCGCCGTCCTTGCCTACCAACCCGTCATCACAAAAGCCGTTGGCAAGTTTGCCGAAGTCAAAGGAATAAACCGTAACCATATATGGAAGAAATATATCATCCATGCTGTCCCCACTGCCACTGACCTCAACACCGTAGGACAAATATCTCAGCTCTGTCAAGAGATCGAATACTATAACTCCGGTGTCACCCTTGTAATGACCCCGCGCTAGCTGACATCCAGTGCAAAAATCAATAAACAGAATCATGGTTCCCTAGTGATCACTGTTATCGACAACAATAATGAGGCCTGTATCCTTAAGGGCCTCACCATCCTCAACAAAACCCGTCGCACCATCAAGTACATCCCCTTCGGTGCTGACACCCAATGCTCCAGATGCTCAAAGTTTGGACACCCCATCCAAAACTGTCAATCACCTCCCTGCTACCAACTCTGCGCCGGCCCCCATACTATCTCCAAATATACCTGCGGTGTCGCTGACTGCAAACAACCTAAAGGCTTCGCCTGTGAGAACAACGTTCTCCGATGCGCCAACTGCGCCGGCCCCCACAAAGCGAATGATCCGATCTGCATGACGATGATCCAGGCTAAACTTGCCGAGTCTAACAGGAAGGATAAGTCCACCACTATAGGAGGAGTCTAGTTTCTCTTTTCCTTACCTTGTTCTTTCTCTCGCGATGTAACTAGTGTTTTTCTACCCCAGTAAAGTGCGGAGGAGTTTGCGCGTTTCTCTTTCTCTCTTCTCTTTTATTTTTTGCTCGGTCGTATAGTCTGCATAGGGGGTTTTTCTTTCATTGCTTTAAGGTTCGCCTAGCGATTGCTTTTCCCTGGTCAGCTTTTGTACGTAGTTGTCTGCGTTTTTCTCTTCCTTTTTCTTTCTTTTCTTTTGGGTTCCCAGTGCGAGTAGGTGGAGGATCATCCTGTAGTCGCAGTTATGTTCTTGCTCTTAGTTGAGTGTAAACGCCCTGCCGGGGCTATGGGATGTAAAATAACCGAACAGGAATAAAAGAAAGGTTGCTTCTATATCGCCGTATGAAGGGTTACCCTGACGGCGCTTAGCGAGATCGCTCCTGTGTTTTGTGACTATATCATATGCTCTTAATTGAGTGCGACGCCCTATCTGTATATCAGTGACCCGAGGGAGGACAAGTAAAGGTTACTTCTATATCTACCCCGCCGGGGCTATGGGATGTAAAGTAACTAAATGGGAATAAAACAAAGGTTGCTTCTATATCGGCAGGACTCTCAACCTTCTCTATTCTACTTTTTGAAATTACACTGTCTTCGAAATTTCAATCGCCAACCTTTAAGCGATGTCGCACTGTTGCACCCCCGCCCCCCCCCCACCCACACCTGTCCCCTACACCTCTGCCCCATCCTTCCCCAC